>JBBLXU010003606.1:0-27401 GCA_037893425.1 Campoplex nolae | reverse complement strand
TCATTTGACGTCGCGTATTCAGAAAAATCTCACCGTTCCACAGCTCGATGCTACTCGATTTACATGAATGGATGAATCCAATGTTTAGTGCATCGGCTTTTGCATCCTTCGAGCACACTGAAACCAGTTTATCACATTGGTACTTGGATTCATTTGGACCTTCCTTAAAATTCATACCAATTGAGAATCTTATTAATTACATTCCTTGTTGAATTGTCGAGACACAGTTTGAAGTAATCGAAATCTACATTTTCCAGATGATTCCAACGAATTATATGATTGCGTGTGATTGTTGGGATCAATTACTTTCCAAACTTCGATCAGTCATAGCTGGAATCATCCGACCAAATGAAAATCTCCAACATTCCTTGTTGTATTGTCGAGCGACAGTTTGAAGTAATCGAAATCTACATTTTCCAGATGATTCCAACTAATTATATGATTGCGTGTGATTGTTGGGATCAGTTGCTTTCCAAACTTCGATCAGTCATAGCTGGAATCATCCGACCGACTGAAAATCTCGAACATTCCTTGTTGTATTGTCGAGCGACAGTTTGAAGTAATCGAAATCTACATTTTCCAGATGATTCCAACTAATTATATGATTGCGTGCGATTGTTGGGATCAGTCTGTCTCCAAACTTCAATCAGTCATAGCTGGAATCATTTGACGTCGCGTATTCAGAAAAATCTCACCGTTCCACAGCTCGATGCTACTCGATTTACATGAATGGATGAATGCAATGTTTAGTGCATCGGCTTTTGCATCCTTCGAGCACACTGAAACCAGTTTATCACATTGGTACTTGGATTCATTTGGACCTTCCTCAAAATTCATACCAATTGAGAATCTTATTAATTACATTCCTTGTTGATTTGTCGAGAGACAGATGAAGTAATCGAAATCTACATTTTCCAGATGATTCCAACTAATCATATGATTGCGTGCGATTGTTGGGATCAGTTGCTTTCCAAACTTCAATCAGTCATAGCTGGAAACATCCGACCAAATTAAAATCTCCAACATTCCTTGTTGAATTGTCGAGAGACAGTTTGAAGTAATTGAAATCTACATTTTCCAGATGATTCCAACTAATTATATGATTGCGTGCGATTGTTGGGATCAGTTGGTCTGCAAACTTCAATCAATCATAGCTGGAATCATTTGTCGTCGCGTATTCAGAAAAATACAACCGTTCGCCAGCTCAATGCTACTTGATTCACATAACGAATGAATCCAATGTTCAGTGAATTTGGTTTTGCATACGTCGAGCACACCAAAACCAGTTTACCTTCGTTCCTATTTGGACTCATTTGTGAATTTACAAAAACTCGCATCAATTCCGAATTTTTCTACATTCATTGTTGCTCTCTCAGCAACAAGGGCATCAACATCTGATCAACGGGTGAGAAAAATTGACAAATAAAAAATGTTTCTTCATAATTATTCATAAATAATAAAAATTGATAAACGGAATGTGACGGTCTGGCAATAATGAAAGGAATAGAGGTGGCCCTAGCGCAGTAGTTAGCGCTCCGGACTCCGACTCCGTGGGTCCCGGGATCGAGTCCCACTCGGATCACCTTTTTATTCGCTCATTATTGCTGGACCGTGCCTCGTCACAGAAAAATGATTGGAAACGCTTAGTGTAACTGTTTATTCAAGGAGTTTAATGGTCAGCAGAACACTAAGTTAAAAAAAGCTGTGATCAATAGGGCATCCAACACCCATCGTTGTCGATAACGGCTTGCATTCTATTTGGCATAGAATTTACCAAGTTCGCACACAAATCGCGCCTCCCCTGAATTTCTGCCCAAACGCGGTTGACGTGAGTCACGAGCGCTTCCCTGTTTCGGTCCTCTCCGGACACCCATTCTCGGACCATCACACCTATTCGAATAAAAAATGTGTTAGAAACTATGAGCAGTGCATAAGGCCAAGTTGAATTTTCAAATGTAAAGAGTTGAATAATCAACTCGAGTAGTATTTGCTTTTCGGCCTTTTCGTCTGGTTATACCAACAAACTAAAGGAACCTGACGTTATCTTTAAATTGAAGGAAACAGATAAAGTATCCAAGCAGATGCTATAAGAACATACTCCATAGGTTCTCGATCGGGTTTAAGTCCGGAGACCTGCTAGGCCAGTCTATCAGCTCTACTTCCGGATGGTCACGGAACCAGGCCGTTGTCGCTCGTGAAGTGTGGACTGCGCCGTTGTCGTGCATAAATTGAATGGTCCGGTGTCGGTCTGCAGGGAAGCGAGCCCTAGCGCATGGCAGCATTGTATTTTGCAATACGCCAACATACGCTGCGGAATCCATGCGTGGTGGAATTTCGCAAAGAATCATCGCTCCTTCAGCAGACACCCCCAGAAACCAGCAGATATCCTGCCACTCCACTGCTTCTCTACGACATACCGTTCATCACATTCAAACGCTTTTGCACGCGGGCGATAAACATGTCGACGTCCATCGGCCGAGGAAGTGAAAACCTATTGGGAAGAAACGTGATGGAATAATGGATATGCTTCTAAATATTGAGGGCAGATGAGTTAAGAGTATACTTGGTCGGTCGATCGGGATCCATTCAAAATATTTATCACGCTCTCAAGAGTGCATATCGTATAATTATTGTTTCGACTGGAACTTGGTTGTGGAAAAATATTTTTTATCAATGACAGAGACCAGACTAGCTTATACCTTTTCGTCTGACCAGATAACATTAGCCCACTGTTCCGGGGTCCACAACAAATGTGCTTCAGCAAACATTAGTCTCTGTTGACGATGGATTTCAGTGAGGGGACTTTTTTTCAACGGCCGATGAGCGGTAACACCGACATTCTTCAAGCGGCTTAGTGCCGTGTTTACACTTATCGGTATGCCCGTTGCGTGCAATGCTTCGGGCACCATGGTGAACGGATTCTCCTCTACGTACTGGCACAACTGAACATCCTGTTCAGGAGTTGTTTTGAGAGGTCTTTTATTGCGTTTGCGGTGATCAGCTAGTGCATTCGCACCGCCTTCGGCGTGATGTCTGATCCACAAACTCACGGTTTTTCGGTTACACCCAATCGCTTGGGCAATCTCACTTTGCAGCATGCCAGCCATAAGCATGCCAATGATTTTACCACGAACAGCTGGATCATAATTAGCGAAAACATGACGTTCCTCTTGAGGCTGAGCCATTTTTCGACGGACTGTCACGACACTTCAAAAGAAATGACTGCACATATGTGAAGCTCATCGCATGAACTCATCGGTTGTAAACTATGTTCAACAGACCGCGTCTTTCAATCAAATCTAAATAAATGACAACTGGACAAAATGATTTTTTTTCCTTACTATGCCTTTAGAACTAACCATCTCGATTGGGACTATGAAAAACATAAAGAATTAACCGATCTACGAAAGGAAAGATGAGCCGGTCCAACGATTATACGTAATGATGTTTTCGCCCCTATTTATCCTAAAGTCGAATGAATTTATTGTTATTATGAGATAACAAGTATGCACGAGTTTGATACGAGCTGTGGAACGATAAGAATTTTCCAAATCAGCGACGACAGATGATTCCAGCTATTACCGGTTCAATTTTGAAGACAAACCGATCCAGATATCTGCACGCAATCATATTTTATCGTGGATTCATCTGGAAAATGTAGAATTTCATTTCTCCGAAGTGTCGCTCGGAAATCCAACAATGAATGTAATCAAATTCGGAATTGGGTTAAATTTTTAGAAAGATTCAAATGAATCCAAGTACCAACGTGGGTAAACTAGTTTTAGTATGCTCGAAGTGTGCGAAAGCCATCGCACTGAACATTGGATTCATTCATTATGTGAATCAAGTAGGATCGAGCTGCAGTTGACGGTGAGATTTTTCTGAAAACGCGTCGACAGATGATTCTAGCTATTACCTACTAAATTTTAAAGACAAACCGATGCCAATAATCGCATGCAATCATATTATTCGTTGGAATCATCTGAAAAATGTAGAATTCGATACTTCAAACTGTCACTCGACAATGCAACAATGAATTTTATAAGATTCGGAATTGGGGATGATTTTTAAAAAGATCCAGAACAGTCCAAATCCCAACGTAGGTAAATTGGTTTCAGCGTGCGCAAAGTATGCGAAAGCCATCGCATTAAGCTAGAAAGAAATGCTTCCGTAGTGGCCGGTCGGCCAGCCTTTGATGTGCGTTAAAAAAAATCATTACAGATAATTTATATCTATTTTAAGTTTCAATTTTTTTCGTAGGGACTCTAAAAGTATCGTTACAACAAGACAATATTCCGAATATACTTTCAGGCTATTTATTGACCATTTCTCAATGCAACATTATTTCTTTTACCAGTAATCGTATTCATTTTATCATAGTTATTCTGAAGCGGGATTATTCTCGTCGTTCATTATTCTCGTCGTTCCCACCGTTTTGCAATTTCGATGCCTAAGCGCTGTCATTCTTTCAGTAGGTTAAATCACCTCACGGGTTAGGAACGACTCGTGACACATCAGTCTGAAATTTGGTTGAAATACGAACGATGATGGCAACTTCACAGAGTGCCTGTACTGAAGCACGTCCAGGCATTAACTGAAGGCACACGTCTGGTTTTCTTAATATTATGACACCACACCACCAATTTTAATAAAATAAATAGATATTATGCATTTCATTAAGCGATAAACGTTTTTTTCATTTATCCGGCACTTCGTTATATGTCGAAACTCTGTTTGTTTATACCATCAAAAACTGACAGATGGTTGTTCAATATATAAATATAGATATTTAATAAAAAAAACTTCACGAAAGAAAATGACAACATTAACTAATTCACCACGAATATATCTAGCACACGGTACACACATCCCGAACTTTACACTGTCAAAACAATTAACATATAGCCGATCACACTTTTCTTGGTTATAGCGGCGAGGTGTGAGTCTGCGACACCGCTGTGAAGTTAGCCCCGAGGACATGATGCCTTTGATGGTGTTATATACAGACACGTCAAAAACTTGAATGTGTTAGTAGTTTTTGCATAATGTTGACCCTGTGCAAAGTTTTTTCTCAGCAAATACGCCACGAATCATGCTGATTTCGGGCTCAATTGAAGGGGAATTTCCTAATTGATCTCCAGTTCAATTTGCAAGGCATCAAATGACTC
This sequence comes from Campoplex nolae, assembly GCA_037893425.1. Taxonomy (NCBI): domain Eukaryota; kingdom Metazoa; phylum Arthropoda; class Insecta; order Hymenoptera; family Ichneumonidae; genus Campoplex; species Campoplex nolae. The sequence goes on along the minus strand of JBBLXU010003606.1, from coordinate 22,233 downwards.
CTGAGCTTCGTAATTGAACGAAATGACATGCCAAATTTACCCCCACCACCGCGAATCGTTTTATTCAGAGAAAGTATAGTCTCGGCGAGCCTCGGGCCAGCAGACGACAGAGCTGTCAATGTAGTTGTCCCGAGACTCTACCGAGTCTCTTGATGAAACCATAGTTTTCCTGTTAAATTTACTACAAAAGCCGAACCCATCTGACATACAATATTATTCACTCCAAAAAGCACGAAGAAGCGAGTCTCTATATCAAAAAAATTCTAAAATTCAATTCAATCATAGTACGTTATTGAATTGCCAGCTTGTACTCCCAATTGTCGAGTATGGGATTACTTCGACCCTTTACACTTGGGTTGCTTGTCCTCGGGACCGTCGCTTTTTCTCAAGGTGATACAACCTCGCCAGTATCCTCGACTGCATCAGATATTTATCAAGAATCTACAACAACCGGCTCTACGTCCCAAAAAGTTACACGGGTACGTTGAAAATTCTTACATCGCCAAAATTTCTAATGGTCGTAATAAATACAAAAAACTCAGTCGAAATATAAAGACTCATAGCAGCCAGTTTTTCCATAGCTTCCCTTTGCCTTTGCGTAAATTGCATTAGAAAAGAGTCGCCGTGTGAAACACTCGGGGGGGGGGGGTGGGGGGGTCTTGCAGAAACAAGCACAGCAACGGTGAAGTTGGAATAAAAAGTGTGGTCCACGTGATGCGTGGAGAGCTCATAAAAATTCAAATGAGTTTACGCAGAAACAATAAAGAATTAAAATTGAAAAATTAAAAATTAAGAAAACAATTCCCAAAAGGTTTCAAAACAGTTTGTAGCCCCATATTCCTCGAGTATGAGAGTCTTTCAGTAAGTTCTGATCGGAAACACAATTTTGAGCTTTCTTTTATCATAACTTCGGCACGAATAAGAAATTTTGTCGTTTTTTTGAGACAAGTGAAGTCACATATGCTACGAAGATTGGAGACGAGGCGCTAACGGTACTCTTCGCAACAAGAATCCCGTTTCAGGTGGTCTTCGAAAATTTTCATAATAGTTTCAGCAATATTAAATGAAGCATAGCATTTTGCAGGATGAAAAAATTGAATCTGATCAACTGCCACTTTGGGCTATTTATTTTCGGTAGTGGACGATACCGAGACCTCGGACGCTGAAGGAAGCGATAACGTACATTGACAAATCGTCTGAGCCGAGAGGAAGTCAGCGGGGAGAGTATCATGTTCTCTACAACTATGTGCCAATGAGCAGAAATGTCTCATGTTGGGAAAGCTTGACTTACGCAACGAATGGAGATTTCACGTTTCTCGACAATCTCGAACCGTTACTCCAAAGGTGGAACGCCCCCATTTCCATGGCCCTATACGCACCTGGAACGGATTTTCAATCAACATTAGAGTCGATCAAGTATCTAAGAAGTTGCTCCAGTTCTCCCGTTTCCGAGCTTGTTACGTTCCACCTTTATTACAGCGATAAGCACGTACCTGAAGAGGCAAGTATTATCTGTCTCATATTATTTTTCAACTTATCCCCTCAAGTCACACCAGCTTCACATTCTGAAGACCGGATTCCGGTCAATATATACCATTTTATTGTCAATTCTTCCATACGTAAAATTGGAGAAATAGCTGTGATATTTCGGCGCAAGACATTGAAAGAATTGTTATTGAAAAACTTGAAAAAACCGCGTGAGTTTGGTATCAGTCTTTTTTTCTCGTATTCGCAATTTTTATTTCATCACAGCTATGATTTAAAAAAATTCACCAACAATTCTTTCAAAAAATCTGACAATCAGAATTATTTTTAAATAAAAAATGCAAATTGATGTGAGTGAAGCTTATGGATACGATCTCTGAGAGTCCAGATTTTTTTTACTGAATTAACCGTGTAAACTGCCAAACTACTTTTTGCAGAATATAAGAGACTGAATCTGACAATAAATCGGAAAAAATTATCGTCATTCAAATATATTGATAATTATGTTAGCATAAACCTATAACATATGGGATCAAATTTATAAAAATATTGTCTATGATTGTTTCTCTTTCATACTTCACGCAATAACCATACGTGTGATAATTAAAATAGGTCAATGATCTTGCAAAAAAAGATGAATACTTCTCTTAAATCATTCAGATACCATCAAGCGAAGATATTCTCTCAGCAACCTATAACTGCAGCTTAGCAGCGCCGTGGACAAAAGTCTTGCGCAATGAAACGTATAAAAACAAAAACGGTCTTATTTACCCCATCAACGTAGGTCGTAATATTGCAAAGGAAACTGCACTGACTCTTTACCTCATCGTGGCTGATATCGAGCTTTACCCAAGTCTGAATTTAGCCTCGGACTTCCTTGAAATGATAAGACGGAACAAACAACGGTCATTCTTTTCAGGAAATCCGCACGTCTTTGTACTGCCACCATTTGAGGTCGAAGATAACAGTGAAGTACCGGCTAACAAATCGCAACTCGTAAGTTCACTCTACGCTCATTTGTTGTTGAATTAGGAAATCGTCAATTCTCGGTAATTCAGAGAAAAAACGGTCCAACGGAATAAAGAATTGGATGAAAACCAGGATATTACGAAAATAATGAAATCCTGAGAGCCTCCCGAGATTATGCGAACCATAACGATTTGCGGAAAATTCGTCGAAAACAATTCATCGAATCACAATTCGTCGAATCACAATTCGTCGAATCACAATTCGTCGAATCACAATTCGTCGAATCACAATTCGTCGAATCACAATTCGTCGAATCACAATTCGTCGAATCACAATTCGTCGAATCACAATTCGTCGAATCACAATACTTTAAGATTTTGCCGAGAATACGTTATAAATACTGTTTTTTATCGTTGGTTATGTCTGGAACATCTTTCGATGTGTGTGTGGAATCGTTGGTTACGTCCGGAACATCTTTCGATGTGTGTGTGGAATCGTTGGGTGGGTTTGGAGCACCTTCGATGTGTGTGTGGAATCGATGGGTGGGTTTGAAGCACCTTCGATGTGTGTGCGGAATCGTTGGGTGGGTTTGGAGCACCTTCGATGTGTGTGTGGAATCGTTGGGTGGGTTTGAAGCACCTTCGATGTGTGTGTGGAATCGTTGGGTGGGTTTGAAGCACCTTCGATCTGTGTGCGGAATCGTTGGGTGGGCTGGGAGCACCTTCAATGTGTGTGCGGAATCGTTGGGTGGGTTTGGAGCACCTTCGATGTGTGTGTGGAATCGATGGATGGGTTTGGAGCACCTTCGATGTGTGTGTGGAATCGATGGGTGGGTTTGAAGCACCTAGGATTTGTGTGCGGAATCGTTGGGTGGGTTCGGAGCACCTTCGATGTGTGTGTGGAATCGTTGGGTGGGTTTGGAGCACCTTCGATGTGTGTGTGGAATCGATGGGTGGGTTTGAAGCACCTTCGATGTGTGTGCGGAATCGTTGGGTGGGCTGGGAGCACCTTCGATGTGTGTGGAATCGTTGAAAACATCTTAACACGCTAATTATAAAAAAAATATTTAAAAAACCCAAAAAAATAAAAAAAAATAACAAAAAAATATTAAAAAAAAAACAAAAAAAATATGTAAAAAAAAACAAAAAAAAATAAAAATGGAGTCAGATATCCGCTACGTCCTCGTCGTTGACTCCGGGTGCAGCTAAAAGCGGGCATAAAAAAGAACATTTAGGTTCAATTTAGTTCGACGAATTGTGATTCGACAAATTGTGATTCGACGAATTGTGATTCGACGAATTGCGATTCGACGAATTGTGATTCGATGAATTGTGATTCGATGAATTGTGTTTCGACGAATTGTGATTCGACGAATTGGGTTTCGACGAATTGGGTTTTTGACGAATTGTAATTCGACGAATTGTTTTTTCGACGAATTGTTCTCGACGAATTGTTTTCGACGAATTGTTCTCGACGAATTTTCCCCAGACGGCGCTCGAGCTTTTCATAAAATCATCATGTCTCTATTCAAACTCATAGTCGATTACATTAAAACGAATGAGTTTCCGTTTGGACTTGAAAGAAATATTTTAAAAAGATATTCTGTACCAAGGAGATTGGATGCAATTTCAAAAAACTCTGTTCTTTATGAAAATTTTCACCGCTTTACGAAAAAAAACTCATTTTGAACGAAACAATTTTTTAACAGAATATAGTCACTCGAAGAAGACTTGAACTTTTGTGAACATTTTTGTCTTTTTAATATTATGGACCTGTGCAGTTGAAGCGTTTTTTCAGAGATAATCTAGAATTATAGCAAATACTCTGAAGAAGTATACCTGAGAATATAAATGAGCCTATAAACGGCGCAGTAATATTATTGATTTCTTTGTAATTCCATAATGATTGATATTTTTTATATTATTGTTGGAATCAATTTAGTATTAATGATTTTGTTAATTTCTTGGGTTGGTTGCTCTGCGTTCAAGACTACGAATTTTTCGTTCTGAACAACGCGTTTGTTGTGCATCGTCCGGGTATTAAAAAAGCATCAAGGGTAGACCCACGACGCGCTGCTTTGATGACCCAAACGCAAAATTGGGTCAACACAGGGCCCAATTTCCAGACAGTATTTGGAGATTGCTCTGCAAAGTTTAATTCAACGCTAATCGGCAGCCGCAGCAATAATCAATCGAAAAAACGCTCTAAAAGAAAAATCAACGAATACTAAAGCGTGTTAATAAAAAAATCTCGAATGTGGAATGGCTTTGTTAAAAATAGTAGTCAACTTTAAGAAGTCTGAAATAATAAAAAATAGATGTCGGGATTTTCGTCGGGAGATGTCTCTAATCGAATCATTGAATAAGAAGTAAAGACATTTCCCGACGACATCTATTTTTTATTATTTCAGACTTTTCAAAGTTTACTACTATTTTTAGTCGGGAGTTTTTATGTTTTTACAAAACATTTTTTATTTTACACTTTTTAAAGTTCATAATTTTTAAATTAATTATTATCAATATAATTAATAATAAATATAATTGAATAATAAAAAAAATTATAACAAAAATGATAACACAATCAACCAATCTGTCACAGCAACAACCAATCGGTCGCAACCAACCGAGTGAAGTATGGCGCAGATGTTGCGGGTGAATATAGTTATGGCGGCATCAACTATTGTTGTGTCGATATGGTTGAACGGTGATTTTTTGTTTTTCTAATTATTCATTTAATATACAAGCAATCGTATCAAATTACGACTCCAAACCACGTCCACCCGTAATAGAACCTGTTTCTCCAATTTGCTTAAAAATTTCGTGAAAATCAGCTGATCACGGTCAATCGCATAACTCTCGGCTTCTGCCCGAGAATTTTGGTTTACCATTGTATTTTTTGTGTGTGATAGCAGAAAAATTATCGTCGAATTTTTTCTCTACTTTTATTCAAATTAACAAAGAAAATCGACCATTTCAAAATAATTACACATTTTTATTTTTTTCAAAAAATTTGCAATGAAACTTCGACCAAATTCAAGTTTTTCAAGACCAGTTTGCTTCGATTTCATTCTGTAATTCGATTTTTTTTTTTCATTTTTCTAGGAAATTGAAAAAATTTTCAAAAGTAAAAGAAGAACGTGCTAAGTATTAAAACTCCGCTGCTTCAGTTATAAATTTCAATTTCCGTTCTTATTTTGAAAAAAAAGCGAAATCACAATTTTTGAATATAGCCGAGAAATGTACGTATACATACAATGTATACGTTACGTACAGTAAAGTACTTATACATACAATGTACATCCACACAATTTTACTGCAAATACAATACTTAGCGTGAATGGTAGAGAAAAAAAGTGTAGCGAAGAAACACATCATTCTTACGTACGCGTAGCAAGTAAAAATACTCATCCATACATCGTACCCATTATATCAATTCATTGAATTCTATCGACCCCATCCGTTCCATTGATAACGACTTTTTCCCTAGCTCATCATTGATCCATACAGAAAATTTGATCAACTGTCAATATTTCCAAAGTTATTTCCTCAACCAAACACGCCAAGTTTTTGTATTTTATTTGCAGTTAACTTGGATGGATGTAAATTAAGATGATCGCAAGAAGGGCCATATTTTCGATTTTGCGATTAAAGCCCAAAAACACAATGAAGGTATCTAAAAATTAAGTTCTACCGAGTTTGAAGATGTTTAAAGAATTACTTGTTGTGCGTATTAAATGGCACGTAAAAGAATTTTTACACATTTTTCCGAGAATAATTTTTGTAATTTTTAGCTTCACAAAGATAACCATATTTTGGATTTTTGAGTTTTTTCAATCCAGGTGCAATTTTATTAGAACGGTAGGCTTTTTATGCATTAGTTGCTTCTACCATTCAGTGAGCACGAGGAAAAATATCAGACGTGTAAAACTTCACGTCACCACGAGGAATTCTGCCGATGAAGACGGAAAACAAAAATAGTAGTTTTTGATCATCGTCAAAAACTCAACCCCAAATTATCTTAAAAATGCAATGTTTGCAATGTGATGTTGAAGATACAACAAATTTCGACCTAGGAGCTGTTTAAGAAATATAGCAGCATCATTCCTCGAAGCGAAATTGGCATTTGTTGTGGAGTAAAAAACGGCTTCGACTAACTCGCTGAGACCTAGTCTTGAAGAACCTGCGAACATGTAAAGACGATGGATATTAGATTTATGAAAAACGACGAATGAAAAAAGTGAAAAATTTTTATCGATTCCCAGAAAATATTTTTTTTTAAATCCAAAATATACGGAAAACTTCTCGAGCACTGCTATACTCTAATTTTCTCCAAGACAGGATTTTTCTGGTCGTTTTTTTTAAATCCAATATCCATCGTCTCATATTCGCAGGTGGTTGTCATCTTTGATTTTCTTTACATTTTTTTATGAAAAATAATTATATTTCGGCGAATTTTAAACCCAGTGCAATCGAGGGCAAATTATTTTTTTTTTTTAAGTTTTTAAAAATGTATTGAATTATTTTTTTAACTTTCATTGTCAGTATAAAATCTATTTTCCTACAGAGATCGTCATCTTCAATTTTTTTTGTATTTTTTAATGATTTTTTTTTTACGTTTCTGACGAATTTTTAGCCATCGGCGATCGTGAGTAAATCATTCTTTCTGTACCAAACATTAATTATTCATATTGATTCGTATTTATTACACAAAAATTTATTTATTGTCATTTCATGTACAAAAATGTTTTAAAAAACATAAAATAACTCCCGACTGATGAAATCGTATAGCTTGATGAGAATTGTTTTAAAAAAAACGAAAAATCTCCTCACTTCGAAATGTCATATTAAAAAAAAAAACTTGGAAAAAAACAAGAAAATAATCATAAAAAAATAACTCCCTCAGGATTTCGTTTTTCTTATCTGAAAATATTTATCAATGAATAATTAAACGATAATTATGGCAACTGATATGGAATTTAGGGGATGTTGGGAGACGTTTCCTAGAGTATTCACAAGAAATGCAGCAAACGTCTCCAAAAAACTTGGCGTGAATGCACTCTTATACAATTAATACATTACTCTTATCACAAACCCTTATTAAATTGAGGGGAGGGAGTATCATAATCGCCCCTGTGCGTGGAGTTGTCGGACACGCAGATATAGTTGGGTGGGTCCGGAATATCACGGGATGTGTGTGCGAAATCGTTGGAAATGTAGAAATAGTTGGGTGGGTCGGGGCATCTCGGGATGTGTGCGTGAAATTGTTGGACGTGTATAATTGATAGGGTGCGTTTGTATCATCTTTATGCGGTAGCAATCCTTCAACTTTTCCAGGCGTTTTTTTACAATATCATAGTGAACACCTGTGCAAAATTTCAGCAGAAACCAGGGTTGGTTCCAGAAGTGTGCCAAAAAAAAAACAAGAAATAATACGCTCACTGCACATCGTAATTCGTAGGGTTGAATTATTAAACTCATACACAAATGTTGTTTAACAGTGATAATACTTTATTTTTCATCGATCTTATATCGAAGTTTATGATTTTTGTGGAAAGACGTGGCGAATCTTATGTTCCTTTTATTTCGGCGAAACTTCTCGAATCCTTTTTTACGATTGCCAATAATCGGCCCCAGCTGTGGCAGCCAACTTAATCTCTTTTTCCTCTCCTCGCCTGGCACGCCTGCTTCTCGAAGGCGATCGTCGCACCGCCGACCGAGTCAACAGCCAACAAGGCAAATACTTAGTCCGATGGGAGGCCAAGCAAGGCATCAAATACAAAACGAAAATACTAACACCTGACCAGTCCACCTATCATCTTGCCCACTCCTACCTTAACATATGCCTCATCGACACAAGAATTAAAACAGAACACATTCAGAATAATAATATTAAAACGCTCTCTTATATGACAGCAATCATGCAGCTATAACTTTTAACATACAAATCGATAACAATAATATAACGAAGTTGGACCCTACCGATACCCAACCGAGATTTGCCTAAGAGTCAACAATACAACAATAATAAGTCGACAATAATTGCCAACAACAATAACCTCACGATCGAGGAAGTAGACAGACACCTGAACAATATTACTCAATCCATAGTAAAAACAATGGAAAACGTAGTTCCGAAAATCAAACAGTGTGACAGTCTCTCAAAATTTAACAACACGCGGATAAGAAAACTGCAACACCACAAATCCACCCTAATAACACTGCTCTACGCCTTACACCCCACCGACCCGACTAGCAAAAACCCTCTCACTTGAAACGCAAAAACGGCACTAAGACTAATTCGTGCATGAATCATCACGCATAGAATTTAAGGGGGCGGTATAGTTAGAACGTTAAAAAAGGCTTTTTTCCGATTTTTTTTGGCTAAACGATGATATAATTTACAACAAAAGTTCTTTCGTTTAAAAAATATATATTTAATGTAAAGATTGCAATTTTTCGAAAGAAATATATTTCAAAATAAGCCGATAATCATCAATGGCCGAGGACGCTGCAAAAAAAAAATCTACAATCTGCCAGCTCTCATAGACCAACATGAGTCCAAACGTTATACCAGGTGTAGCAAAACCATCCACATGGCCATCTACCTGGGAGGGGGACCATGAGGTCATCATACTGGACTTTATAAACCCGACAAATCTGACCGTCACTACATCGGCCAAATATGAAGAGCTGCGCGCCTTCGAAAAGCGAACGTATAAGGAGATCATTCATCAACGACCTGCTCCACCCATTCAAGTGTCATCTTTCAAACTATACGCTCTCATGAATGAAAATATCGCATACCGAGTTAAGATCATCGACATTGACGATGATGAGGTCACCGTAAAACTGATCGACCGGGGAGTTACACTGATGAACCCACTCGATGATCTTCGGTACCTACCACATGAATATGCTTGTGTGCCTCGATTCTCGACTAAGGCATATATTAAGGGCATAAAACCCTACGTTGGGGAGCAACGAAATTATCAGCGAAAATTCTTATAAAGTCTTATAAAGTCTTATAAACTTATAGAGTCTTATAAAAAATAGATACGCAGAAAGAGATACTTATGACTACAGCCTCAGGGATGACATTAAATAGGCAGAGTCGGAGCAGGTACAACAGTGACTGAATGAATATCGACCGGATGACGGGAACCATCAAACCCCTGCCACGTCTTCCCTTATATGAAAACAAAAATCATTACGAGTTCTCCATTTTTTTTTGTTCTGGGGGGCGTTGAAACGACACACTCAATACATTTATCCATTTGAAATTCGCGCGGCCAGTGAGTCCGAGCATAGGCGCTCACCGTGACTTTCTGGAAGGGAACGGTGGAATGGGACTATGATCCTACCGTTCCGCGCTCGCAATACTCCAAGGTTTTCTATCCCGATCATGCCAATTATTATTTCTACTCAAATATAAATTGAAAATTTAACAAAATACTAAAAATCAGGTTCTGAAACAGTTATTGATTGCGATCAAGAGACAGAAATTTCCAGGTCAAAGAATTTAATTCAGGGAGACTAGAGAGAAGGAGTGGACACAGCATAGGATATTAAGTAGTAACGGCGTCCCCAAAAATCGTGCTCTGAATTAGTTAACCGTTCTGCCACCAGTATCGCATGGGCCAGAAAGATCGTAGTTATAGTAATAAAATTAGTCCACATGATGAAAGTGACCGTGCTACCGCGCATGTGCAGTTGAAAGGAAAGTTTTGTACGAACGTAATAAAATGAAAACTGGCATTGACAAATGTGGAAGAATGAAATAGTCAAGTTTCCAATTTGAAATTATTTCAAACAATGAAGCGTTCACGATTTAGCATTATACATTTTTATTTCACTCATGGTTAAATCAATTCGAGTTTAAATGATCACATCATTATTTTTTAACATTTTCGAAACTGTGTTTTTTATAATAGAAACATAATGTCGAGAGCTTGGCTGCAATCATTTCACAAACAAAAAATATATTACAAAGATTCTGGATGTATGCACTGATTTTTATTCAACTAAATTGAATAAAATTATTTTAGTTAGCAGATAAATTCATTTACATTGCACATTAATAAGAAAAAAAAGTTTTGCAAACGTAAACGGCACTACACGAATTTTGACATATTGAGGTTAGGGAATAAGTAGTAACGGCAGGATGTCTGATCTGAATAAACACATATAGCTATGATCTTTCGGATCACAACGCCATCTATTTTGGCCCGGATTTCGTGTACATTTCTAAAGCACGCTGTGTCCACTCCTTCTCTCTAGTCTCCCTGATTTAATTGATGAAATAAGAAAGGCGTGAATCATAGCGCATGCGCGGCGTTAGAATTGACCAATCGCGTCTGTATATTTGGGGGATTGAAATAAATTGTTTTACGATGAAGAATTGATTAACATTACAAGAAATTAGTCAAATTAGGCTCGATTGGGTTTTTTATAAGAGGATGAGAAATAAAATAAATTAACTATTGTTTAAGAAATAAAACAACGATTCTCACACATGCGCGTGACAAACGAACCTTTAAGGAAGTAACTCAACTACCTAACTAGTCATAAAACTATCAGATCATTGTTTGACCTGAGTAGTAGTTCATCTGGCAACGTCGCTTTTCGTTGATATGTGGGCGCGTGTATGCCGAAAGAAAAAAAGCAAAGATTTTATTGGAAAGGTAAGCTGGTTACCGAGAAGGTTTACAAAGCCCGATTAAACCAGCAAGAAGCGGGCAGAAACGTTCGAAGTATCTACGGGACGAAAAACTTACAACGACAGCCTAACCTCAAAAAAAAAGGAAGCTGCATCGCCAGTGTCGGAACATATCAATTTGAAAGAGGAAGGTTGTAAGATTTTCGACGTGGATACGATTGCCCATCAATTAATATGCAAAAGATGCCAGAATGTGCTGTCTCTTTTGGATTCTATACTGACAGTATCGCGAGTGGTTTGGGCACTACTTATTATGTAAAGTGCCGAAAATGCGAGCATAGCAATGACGTTCTTACCGATAAACAACATAGTGCTTAGTGCTCCTGGATCACAGAAGATGATTTTCAATTGCAACACAAAAGCTGTAATTGATGAGTAGAGATGAAAAATTACATTTTATGTAAGAATAGACTCGGAATAGAATATTTTATACAAGAAGTGACTCATATGAGTATTACAACTATATAAGTGTACATGTAAAATCAATTGATCTTTACCCTCACCACGTATCTACAATTAATTGGAAATTATTTAAATAGATGATGATTAATAATTTTGTAATTTATACATTTATGTATGTATTTTTTATTATATGTACTTTGAATGGAGGTGGAGGTCTTACTGCACTCAACAAAGTTCTAACATCATTAGGTGTATCTCCGCTAAATTGTAGCACCTACAGAACCCACGAAAAAGAAATTGGCCGTGTTGTAGAAAAAATGGTTGAAGAAAGTTGTATAAACGCCACTAAAGAAGAAAGGCAACTCACAATAGAAAATTCAGAAAAGTTAAAGGAATTATTGTAAGTTAGTTTGAAGTTTACTCTTTCCATTTAGAAACATAAATCATGAAGTAAAAAGTTTTGAATAAATTATTTAGTTCAAATGATTTGTAAGAAAGGTTCAAAAGATTGAACGAGGTCACATAGAAAAAGGTAATTTGTTTAGAAGATTTGTAAGAAAATTTCACACTTTTTGTCAAGTGTTTATTGTACATTTCGATCATATACACTACCGGCCAAAAGTATGGGGACGCTAGTTGAAATTTCTTGACGCACTAAAAGTTTGATAGCTCAAACAAAAAAAAAAGATATCCCAATTTTCCAAACGGCATTTTGAAGAGGACACATGTAGCTTCAATTTGCGCCTCGATAAAACCTTTTTCAATTTTTTCTCAGTCCGGTACATTCTTTTGAAGTTGGCCGTTTTTCAACCTTTTTTTGGCTCTCGAAAATCGCGCGCACGGTTCGTAGAAAATTTTTCCAATAATATTCACCATGAAAAACGTTAAGGGGGGGTACTAGCATTAATTTTGCTTTTTAAAAAGTTGTGTACGATTTTTTTTCGCCGCGTTATTCCATTTTTTGCGAAAAAATAGCGTTATCAACAAGTACGGCGTAACGTCAAAACTATAAGGTTTTGGCGAAATTGTCAAGAGAGTAAAAATATGTATTTGATCATTCTGTAGTCGCTCGAATTTTTTTAGAATTTTTCGTGGAGATTTTTTGAAAATCAATTTTCGTCCAAATGCTGACTTTTTAAATCGCTTCAACTCGGGAATTATAGGGTACGTGGAAAAATGTTAAGAGGGAAAATGTTCTCTCTACTAGAACAAGTTCTGCTCAAATTGAAGATTTCGAAGGAGCAAATAATCAAATCGTCGTTCACGTGGAGCGCAGCGAAAGAAAAATTGGTACTATCTCAAAAGTGTACTTCGAATTTCAAATTATATGACGAATTAAAAAGTTGTACATCAGTTGCGGTGAGAAAAAAAATGATTGCCGCGGACATAACGGTGGATATGATTATCGAGGCATACAGAAAACACGGTTTCGATGGATTGTCACGTTTGTTTGGTGCTGACGAAAACGGCAATATTCGTGTAACGAAAGACACGAAAGTAAAAACAAAGATCGTTGATTATTTGAAAACCAAATATTAATTTAATTGATAATATACACTGCCGGTCAAAAGTATGGAAACGCTTTTCGTAATTTCGAACCGCACTAAATGGTCTTTTTTATACAAAAAAGGCATATTTTTGCAAAAAAAAATCGCACGAAACTTTATAAAAAACAAAATTGAAGCTTGTGCTCCCTCTTTAAAGTTTTCTATGGAAAAAATCATGGAAAAAAATTTCCATGGATGCTGCGCCCAATTTTGAACAGCTAAAAAAAAGACGAAAAACGACCATGTTTAAAACTGTGTACTGGGTCCAAAAAAAATCGTAAAAAATATTTAAAAAAAACGGAAACGAAGCTGAATATGTACTTCTCAAAAGCCCGTTCGCTAAATTGGAATAACTACTTTTTTGGCAGAGCAATCGAACTTTTAGTGCGGCTCGAAATTACGAAAAGCGTTTCCATACTTTTGACCGGCAGTGTAACTTGTTAAATCCAATATGATGTTTATATCGTTTTAGCTAAATGTGATTAAAAAACGATTATTGAGTAATAACACGGTATGCTCATCAGTACGTTATATTTTTTTTTTTTAGTTTATATATATATCTCAAAGATTTAACAAACTATTGAGACTGCGTCCACATGCCAAATATTATTTCATTATAAAAAGGTTTCACATATATATATAAGAGAATATGTATGGAATTATTATATTGATACTCAATCTAATTTCTATCCTCTTAGCAAAACAAGAGTTTTCAAATGTGTTTGCCAGCCTGCACATAAATCGAAATTTCAAATTACGCGCCCATAACCTCGAATGTGCGACGTTGCAACATCTCTAGCGACGATCTGAAAAACAGCTAGTGTTACATTTTATTTTATTTATTACTCCTGTTATAAGTGACCTTCGACAAATTTTATGCCGGATAAATGATTGGAAGTATCTCATCTCTCGACTGTTAAAATTTTGTTCTTATCTATCCATCACTAACGGAGATTCGAAGGATAATGTGCAGTCGCTCCGTGATTTCTCATAAGAGGCCATGTTGACGTGGCTTGTTGAGGCACAAAAAAAATTACAGATATTTCGCGTTACAGTCCACCTCGGACCACTAAAATTTGTACGAGTGACTTTCACATCATAATCTAACATTTTGCAAAGTTTCATGTTTTTCTGTCCATCAATACTATTTCCTGCGTTACTTCCTTAAAGCAGCAAATCTGAGCTCAAAGCGATGCAGTGAGCACGAATCAGAGAATTTAGAAATGGAGACCTGGTTTGAGATTAATTTCGACGAACGAATCGACGTTCGAGTTATTTTTGGCCTTATTATTATTATGATTTCATTGTTTCGAGCTGTATAAAAGACCGTGCATGAAGGCCACGACAGCTCAGTCTTGACTCGAACTCCAGGAGAGAACACACTCCAGAAAAGTAGAGGCATCCTGACTCAGACAACAAATACGACCTATTACTCCTCTAAATTCCACTCAGAAAGGACCGAAACTGTGCGGGTTCGTGCAGTTTCAAGATTGGACGTGTGGAATTTTCCTTTCCCCTTACACTAAGAGGGCCGGACCCAGGCAGCTCCGTTTGGGTTCAAGATTTCGGGTGTGAGAAACCTATTCCTTGTTCTATACTGAAAGGGCCGGAACTGCGCAGTTTCATGCAGTTTCAAGATTGGAGGCATAGGACATCCTACTTATTCACACTGGGAGGGATGGAACCGGGCGGCTCCGTTTGGTTTCATGATTTTCGGTGTGAATTCTAACATAACTCCTTTTGATTTAGTGTTTGCTGCCTGAGTGAGAAAAATTGAATGATTTATTCGAGAAATTACAATCAAGTTTGATTATCCATGACCCCCGGAGATTCGAGGTGAGAAAAGTCCAATAGGCGATTTCCGAATACGAACTTAGTCGCTCAAAAATAGAAAGAAAGGAGTAGGGAAAGAATCGTCCGAGTCAAAAGAATTATAAATTGAATTGTATCGAGTCAAAAGAATTAAAAGTTGAATTGTATCGCGTCAGACGAAGTTAAGTTGTTGGATTGTGTCGAATCATTTTGAATAAATGAAGAAAAATTTCATCGATAAAATAAGAAATAGATTTATCTTTTTGTTAAAATAAGCTAATAGTGGCGAGCCAGGTTTCCAATAGTCAGGTCTGATTCATTAAAAGAAAACACTGGAGGTATTCTCAATCATAAATCACTTTGGTTGACCCGAAAACAAAAACCACATGCGAATTAAATAGATACGTTCAAAAGATTTAATTTACGTACAACAAAAATCTTTTTTTTTGTCTATTTGAATAAACCTCACGATATTATTTTGTTCAAAGAAATCCTTCGCACTTTCTGGTCTTCATTTCATGCCCGCTCCTTAGTAATAAGTAGCTCGAACACACGCGTAGCAGCGTGGTGGATAAAACGTATCGTGTTACGGTATAAATTTAAATACCCTAGTCCATAAGTAATTAGTTTTAAGACTGACACACACGAACGAACAGAGGTTTTCCGAATCCAATTTTTTTTTCCTCACATACCCACAAGCTCTTCTCAGTGAGCAATCGGAATTTACACTTCCAAAGTACAATAAGACAAACCGAATATAACTAACGTGCCAAAGTCATAAATATGACGATGATTACAATGCCACGAGCGCTGGCAGCACACAGCCATGGGCAATACCACCACCTGAATGGTTTTTCTTTTTATTTCGTTTATTGTAACCGCTAACACAAAGATGTATCTATGAACAATAAAAACTTTTTGAAAAAAAAAAAAAATCGTCGCACCACCTTGCGGCCTTATTCTCGGGTACGAAGTCGCCACAAATTTATAGCAGGCTACGTTGTCGGTGAGACAAGCTTGCCTCATTATTAAAATAGAGATATTTATAATCAATTGGACTAAAATTGTATTATTAAGGTCTGATGAAAACAAAAACTATAAATACTGAATTTTTACAGTTAATCGTGTATTTGTATCAACATTTAAACTCCTTCAAACAAATACACGAGATATAAGACAGAATATACAGTGAAATTATGAATTGTAGAGGAATTTTTTTAATAAATAACAAAGTTATTTTAAACATAAGTTCCAGATGTATCATCATTCGACTTGCCTGTTGCACTAATAAGTAAATGAATGCTTTATTCTTCAGATTACAAAGAAGAATGATGTATGTGATTAATAACAATAACATTATGTTTTTCTTCATGAAGAACATAAGGTTTTTTTTCTGGTTTTATGAGTAGTTTTTAAGTACTAAAGTACTTAATATTTTTTTGTGTAAAGTATTTTAGGAAAAAAATGAATTCTTCCAGCTTAATGAAGATCGCACGATCCTGTGTAATAATGCACCATTGGCCCAAGCATTGCCCAGTACTGCGCCAACCATATCGGCGGGATGCCCGACGGTTGGCGCCATTACTAGGCCAACCGTTGAACCTAGGTTGGAGTGATAATTTCGGCTCTACGGTAAATGACTAACATTGGCCCGATGTTTTCCCAGCGTCTACCCAACTCTGAGTCAATGTTTGTCCAATGCTAGCCCCAGAGTCACCCAACGTCGCTCCACCGTGAATGGCAAATATTAATTATTTTATTTTACATTATTTTTATTTAATCATTTTAATTTTATAACGGTATCAAACATTCAGCGTAAAACAAAGTCAATTTTCAAAATCAGAAGAAAAATACTAAATCAGCTTATTTTCTTGAAAGTGTATCGTATGCTTGAGAGGGGATTTGAAATGCCTACCGACGACTTTCCTACCTAACTATTGCCTACCTCGTTTGTCCGGGACGCTAACCACTACACTATCAACTATTTTGTGAATGCGCATCGTAATTCTTTATATAAACTGCTCTAAACTTACATAAATAGAATCGAAAAAGTTAAATGACGACAGAAACCTGAATAGTAGTCAAGAAAGCTGAACTCGATTCTAAGATTCAAAATCTTAACTCATTGCTTTATTAAATCGCAAAATGGCGGATTCAAAATATCTATATTAATTTTTCGAATACGACGAACCATGGGAACGACAAATTTTGTTTTGGTGAAATAAATAACAATAATACATATTTATTTTATAAAATAAATAACAATATTCCCAATAAAATAATATGTATAAATAGCAGAAGTTCGAGAGTGAGAGAGTAAGTTACATTTACGGATATGGCTGGTACATGTAAAAGTTAACAGCAGTGAAGAATCGGCGCTACATTGTATCCCGATGTAGTCCTTGATGCGTAGCTAGACGTTGATCACCAACGGCTGGCTGGCCGTTCATAAAACGATATTGGCTGAGACTAGGCTGATCGCTGAATACCAATCGTGCTTATAAGTACAGGTCAAAAAGTGGCAAGCAGGATCAGTTAGATCTTTGGGCGACCGCCAGACACATCTCTTGGCTGCCAGTCACGAGTTAATACTGGTCAAGACTTGGCAGGTTTTCGGGTTCCGGTGCTCGAGCTAGGCATTAGCCAAACATAGGCGAGTATGTTAGCTCATGTTCAGGCCCAACACTGGGTCCCAACGGTCGTTTACCAGTACCGGGCCCGGCAATATTTTCACGAGATATTAACAACTAACTGTGGCTGCAAGGCCAGCTTATCGGTTTATGGGTGTAAACATGTTGCTGCTGTATGTATTTTCATCAACAATGAAAATACAGAATCAAAGAGTGATCGGTCACACGTTTGGAACCAGCCGAAAAGAAGCCAAGCCGAAAAATATGAAAAAGGATCCACGATATAGAACCTGTTTCCTTCCGTAAAGCATCCGATTGATTTTGATCAAGTTCATACATACCACGATGTACAGAATATTTCAAACGACATGGTTGACACTGACTGTTTATTGAATCATTATTTGATATCGGAAAAATGTTGTAAAAAAACCTAAAAACTCCCGACTGAAAAACTCCTTCACTTAAAGTAAACAGTATTAAACTTTAAAAAGTCTGAAATAAAAAAATAGATGTCGGGATTTTCATCGGGAGATGTCTACTTCTAATTCAATGATTCGGTTAGAGACATCTCCCGACGAAAATCCCGACATCTATTTTTTTATTTCAGACTTTTTAAAGTTTAATACTGTTTACTTTAAGTGAAGGAGTTTTTCAGTCGGGAGTTTTTATGTTTTTTCAAAACATTTCTTTATTTCACACTTTTTAAAGTTCATCATTTTTCATTTATTTCTTTTATTATGACGTTAGGTAAGAATTATAGCACAAAAAAAAATATATACATGTATATAGACGAACTGCATGGACAGACGCGCATCGGTTCGGATTGAAATTAGCAGCGCACAACGGTGTAAAGTTTGCGATAGTTGAGCATGACCTTATAAGGTCCCCTTTAGATATGACAAAATGCGTTTGAATGTGAATATTAATGATTCCTAATTATTTCAGCGGGTTTGCAATAGAACTGAACGAACTATGTCTAATAACACTGTCTGTCACACATGGAAAGTATACGCAAAAATTGGTCAAGACATTTGTCACTGTTTCGGAGAAAAGTGGTGACAAAGAAATAGCCCCAATCAGCTGATCGCAGTGAAACGCATAACTCCCGTCTTTTTGCCCTGCGGGCAGTCGGGAGTTAAAAAGAGATAGAGCCTCAACGAAAAATCGCGACGGAGGAAGAAGAAAGACGTAAAAACGTAGCACGTTTTGTCGTTCAAGGAATTTATTATCTACAAAAATCGGGAACCATTTATAATAGTTATGAAGCTCATTCAATAGGCGATTTGAAAATGCGGTTGAAAAAATTAACGTGTCCTGATATTCTCCAAGAAAAATACAATGAGAAGTTTGTAGTGACCGAAAGCAAGTGTTTTAAAATTTGTATCAGATTCATAAGTCAATGCGATTGTTTTTAATGGTTCCAGGAAAGATCTAAAAGAATTACCTGCTCAAGTAAAGCTCATCGTATTAAAAGACGAACCGATAAATTTTATAATTTAGGGTAACAGTTTTAAAATAAAAAAATTTGACGGAAAGATGAACGAAGCAATGAAGTACGGCATAGAAATGGAATGTGTTGCAAGAAACAGTTTTAGCGCTCAAATCAGATTAGAGGTACATTCGGTAAGTCTAGTTATTAACGCGCATCAGCCATTTTTGGCTACTAGTCCAGATGGAATAACTCTGAGTTAGAATGCGTTACTAGAAATAAAATGCCTTTTCTCTTGTAAAGACAAAAACATTATAAATCGCAATAGAAAAATCCTAAATGGTCCGTACGTGAGAGTCAATGATGAGAATAACTTGTTTCTATAAAATAAAGGAACCACCAGTATTATACACACGTCCAAGTTTCTATGTACTGTACATACTCAATATGAAAATGTGATGTTTCAGTGCACATTAGGGTGATGCAAATAAAATCGATATTTTTTTTTCGATCAACTTTGATAGCTTTTAGTACATATCAAAAAAGTAACTTCGCCAAAATTGGAGCTTAAAAAAAAAATTTAGAGGTCGCGCAATTACTTTCATAATTTTTTTTTTCGATTTTAACGAACGATAATGATATAAAAATTTCAGTTTTTTCGTTTTGCCTAAAAAATATCACTTCCCGATGAAGCAGTGGTTTTCCTAAAATTTTAGCTGTAAAAAAAATGAGGGCCTCGGCTTCGCCTCGGCCATCATAACGCACATGCCAGGAAATGCAACTTTCGGGCCTGGGGTCGTAATATAATATTTCGAGGTCGCTGAAATTATTTTTTCATTTATTTTTTGATCGTGGCTGATAATCACGATTTAAAAACATCGATTTTTTTGTTTTGCTTAAAAAAATATTGGTACGTAATAGAGCAGTGATTTTCCTAAAGTTTTAGTTCTAAAAAAATCTTTTTGGAGGTTTCTGAAATTACTTTTCAATTTTTTTTTCGATCGTGGCTGATAATCATGATTTTATAATTATACTTTCTCTGTTTTGGATCGAAAAATATTAGTACTCCATGAAACAGTAGTTCTCTCAAAATTCGAATGCTAAGCAACACAGGTAAGCGATTCTTTTGTTTTTATAATCAATTCTCGTCATCATGAAAAAATTCTATATCATGGAAAAATTTATGTTATAGAAATGTCGATTATATGTTGCTGTAACAAAAAATTTTGGTACTCAATAAACTAGTCATTCTACAACAATTTCGCTGCATGTAGAAAATGTAACAAGTCTCGCAGGCTACTTGGCAACATTTTTTTTTTAAATGGCCATTATGATTTTTTTTTAAACTCATGGTGGAACCGACTTTGAACAACGAAAACACTTGGAAAATACGATAGAAATTGTACATTTTAATAAATAGAGCATAAATTTATCAGATAATTGTAATAACTTTTTCAATATAAAACTAGAATATAGAATATTTTCCTTCTTGCGAGACAAGCGTATTGTGCTTTTATTTTTCCACGGTTTAGTGCATAGCTTAGCATGGTCACAGCGTTGCTGTTTAAATTAATGTCAAAAATGTAAAATCAAAATTTCTGGCTTATAATTTTCGGCTAAAAATGAAAAAAAAAACGAAAAGATCGACCATATCATCTTTCCTCGCTGAATAAAGAAATTTTATCTCAATAATTGCATCATCGTCAATAAGTCCGTCAGGTGTTGCCCCGAAACCAAGAATTTGAGCGTCTACGAATAGTCCACACGTTTTGCTTATAACATCCCAAACCTTTTCCAACTATTTTCGAGCGACGTATTCATGTTGTCTGCCTTATTGAAATGATGCGATGTGATTCAAATCTTTCGGATAATTAATTCGTGTAACAATTTGTGAGCATGATGTCTGTCAAGTTACAAATAGCACCAAAATGCGACGCCGTGATTAGTTATATTCGTACGGACTGCCAAAGTGGACTGTCACTCTGAAGCACTGTATCCCTTTCTAATTGTTCACGTGTCTTTTGCAACTCTTTCAATTTTCAAATAAGCCTTGAGTATTCTGCCTTACATGGGTTTCTAACCAAATCTGGTTTCTCTGCCTGAGGTCCGTAATCTTTGTCTGAATCTGAACTGTTGCACAATTTTTTCTTTGGTTTGTTCTTTTGAGAAATCATTCCAAGTTTCCTAAACTTATTCAAACAAGTTCGTCGTTTTTCCAACGCGAGTGCAGCATCGGGTATATTTTTTTTAGAACCTCATTGAATGAGCTCATCATGGGTTGCACATTATATTGAATAACTCCCCCATAAGCACGGGCATTATATGATCCCCGCTTTCTCTAATTGTACTCGTTTACCACCGATAAACTTGGCAATAACATTATGGAAGCTTTTTACAACATTGCTGATGACGTTGTGCAATAAGTTGTCAGCGTTATCAGCTAAGCGACGGACACAATCTTCAATGTAATCAAACTCCAATTTTTTTCAAATCAATAGCATAATTTGTCTCAAGAGTAGCACGTATATTCTTACAGTTACTGATCCCCGAACATTTTGCATGTTCACCAAAAATATGACTCAGTATGACTAAAACATTCTTTCCCAAGACAGCTTCCTATTCTGTTTCTACAAATAGGTAGCTTCTACTAATCGGTGTTGTGTTGCTGTAAGCGAGCAATTAATCATGTTTCCAACGTTACTTTTTACGACGTTATTCAACTTGTCTAATTTGCCTGAATTCACAATCTTGAAATTTCTGCGGGTGGTTCTAAACATATGGTTGCAATATTCAATTCAATATTCGCAATCGGAGAATCGGGCAATATTCAGGGGTCGCTATATCAAAGAGCTAAAGTTACGGCTATTGAGCTGTCGCTATTTAGAGGTAGCTATATCGACTTTAATGTATTTCGTAATTTTCATAATTCTCAAATTGACTCCATGCCAAGCAAATTATGTTACTGGATAGAATTACAATTTGAATCTCGCTCAACTGCTATTTTATTAGGAAAAAGAACATCAAGAATGAAAAAAAACCTATTTCTTTTTCGGGAACATAGGTATCAAAGGAAAATAGTAGGCCATTTTGTTCGTCTTGAATCGCAGTTTCATAAAAAAACTGACTTCCATATGAGGGATTCTCCGTCAACTCGGCCACTTTTTTTTCGACCATCTTAGATCTGCCTCATAATTGGTTCCATCAAAGTACTACTAAAAGACAAGTCATATGAATTTTTTCAGAT
>JBBLXU010003600.1:0-16693 GCA_037893425.1 Campoplex nolae | reverse complement strand
CTCCGATTCACACGGAGTGGGGATTGTATACTATACTTTTATTTCCTCGCAGTTCCCGAGAGATCAAAATAAATCCCCATGGTAGAAATTTTTTTAAATTTATTATGGTTATTAATTTTGTAAACTTTTCTCGAATTTTTTTTTGATGTTCAATCGAAATCTAAGGGAAAAAAAATTTGTAAAAAAAAATCTGAAAAAAATTCAATACATAGCAAATGAAAAAACATAAACAATTTTTCTCTCGTGAAAGGTTATCAAGAACCCGTTAGTTTTCGAGTTACGGTAATTAAACCTCAAAAACTAGTAGCAATAAAATAATTGTAATACATAAATTAAAAAAAAAAAATACCTCTAGGAGAGAATCGAATTCTCGACCTTATCGTCTACTTCCCAAGGCAAAATCCATATAGCTAAACACACAATTCACTTTGATTTCGCTGAAGTGATATTTATGTTGTAAGCCGTTTTTGTTTTTAAATAATTTCGTTATGCCGTAGAATCGAAATAGTCACGGATTTTCAGAGTAGATTTTCGAGTTACCGTATTTGAACCTCAAAAACTATATTAACAACGAAATAATTGTATTACATAATCTAAAAAAAAAATTCAACTCAGGGGGTTTTTGATCACTCAGCCCGCACGATCGCCTATCAAGACATTATCCATCTAGCTAATCAATCAGTTGCCGAAAAAAGCCGCTGAAATGATATATATTTATGTTGTGAGCCGTTTTTGTTTTTATATTGTTTCGATATGTTGTAAAATCGAAATAATCATAGATTTTCAGTGTGAGGGTTTCAGGATTAGAAACTAAATATCCAAGTCCCGTAAGCATTGAAAAACGTCTAATGTAAAAGAAAAAATGTACATATTCCCGCTATGCATCGTATGAGCTCCTCATCACGCCGCCATTGCGGAAACTCCGATCATCTTCAACGAGAGCAAGAAGGAAAGAACTACTACCCCAGTTTGGTGGGGGAAGCCGGATCACCCCAGCTCACGGACGTTCGCGCTTACATCTCAGTGTTGCGTACGTGAGCGCACACAAACAAAGACGATGCTAGCGACATCCGACGGCCGGGGTGATAGCTCGTACTGCTACCCCAGTTTTTTAGAAACCATATAAACTACAGGCTTTACACTTTTATGAGGATCCATCTTCGTTGCCCGAGGCTCTCGCCGAGACTACACTTTCTCTGAATAAAACTTTTCGCGGTGGTGGGGGTAAAATCGGAAAGTCATTTTGTTCATTTTCGAAGCTCATGAGTCGTTTCAGGCCTTGAAAATTGAACTGGAGATTAATAAAGAAATTCTTATTCGAATGAGCCCAAAATCAGCTTGATTCGTGCCGTAATTGCTGAGAAAAAACTTTGCACGGGCTTAAGATCATGCAAAAGTTACGAATACATTCAGGATTTTGACGTATCTGTATACGCGTACTGACCGCTACAGACAAAGGCTCCGTGTCCTCCATGATCACCAATCCTCGGTGAGAGAAATCTTGTTCTAACCAAGGAGCGGTGAGAAAATTTTCGGGCCAATTACATTGAAGCTACGAAATAGCTTCCCTGACTTGGGCCCGCTGCACACGACGCTTGTTCTCGTGCTGGATTTTGTGCGTGATATGTATAGATATGCAAAACTATTTCACGCACGAAAACAAGCGTCGTGTGCAGCGGGCTTTACTTTAAACGTGCAGACGAGCGAGCGAAAAATTTCAGCTGATATTTCGAAGGGCCATATTGACGCGAGTGTGAGAGAGATAGCTGTGTTCTATGGATTGGGGTTTGCGGCAATAGGATCGCCAAGCTAACGAGAAGTGTTAGCTCAATGAGGATTTAAGACACGGTTACGAAATGAGAAATGATAAAAATATGGGTAACACTGACTGATGGTCGTTCTATTTATTTATGCAAGAAAAAAAGGGTTACAATGAATGAAATTAGGGAAATATACGCGGCAGAGTACACTACTACTCTACTGTTCGCAGTGTATCCGGGAATCGTGAAGTTAGTCTCCTTTCGCTCACGGAGGTACCGCACTGAGTCGACCCTCTCGTTCACGTCCTAGCCCAATACTGACTCCTGTTTTCCGACCCATTTCTCTGGACCTCTAAGCAACGGCCCCTTTCCCTTTCCTCTTGCTTTCCATTGCGATAAGATGACGGGAAGCGAAGCCGGCCGGATGCACTCCGGAATTTTCCTCGGCAGTCGCGACAGTTCGGCGCCTTCGTATCGCCTGGGAAAATTCCGAGGACAAGGAAATTCGGGGTCTCTCTTGAGTCCTTATCTTTTAGGGTCCGAGCGCGAGCCGAGTCAGGCAGGGTTGGTAGGGTTTCTCTCGCGAGAACCCGGCGTGGGAACGCAAATAAACTGCAGCGGCAACGACGAATTCTCGTCGTCGCCAACACCCCCACCAGTAGACTGAGAAACGTCCTCGTTTCTCGATTTCAGGGTGCGGGATAGCAGCTTCTGGTTCGTCCTCTGAAGTTTGGCCAGTCGCTTCTCAGCCCTGACTTGTCGCATAGTAGTTTTCCTGCAACAAACTCGAAACATCAATGTCACAACCCCCAATTTCCACATCGCGACCATCAAACCTCCGACAAGAAGCAGGGACGCTATCTCCTGCAAGGAAGGGAGTACTATTCCCTGTATTTTGGCCCAAGAGTCGTTGACCAATAACTTGACCTGGTGACTATCGAGGGTTTCTCTTAATTCCTTGAGACTGGTGCTATATTTGTAGAGCGAGTTCAGCTTGATCCGTCGACTAAAGGTCGCAATCGATAGTCCTTCAGGGAACGTAAGGTTCAGTCTAGAGACGTTAAAAATGATTTCGGTGCTGATGTTTTCCTCTAGGGAGGTGAGCAAAACAAATCGCGAGTAGGTCGTTAGAATCTCGCATCTGTCGGTCGTTCTTAGGAGCGAGGGTCTTGAGATGCTGTATGTCTCGGTTTCTGTTCCACAGTGGATAGTGAACGGGAAGTCTTTCCCTGGTTTCGGTGGTATGATAATCTGCGCGGTCCTGGTGTTGATTATTCCTAGCTCCTTCGAGCGGAATGCGGTAAGATGGCAATCGTCGGCATCCCTGGTTAAACGAAAGGCCCTTTCGGTTTCACAGAACGCGTAGGAGTCCATCTCGTGCCCTATTCCTTCGTAGGGGCGACGCTGGTGTTTGCCGCCGTCCTCATGTTTTCCCTGTCGAATCTCCGAACCATGGTTTTAGTTCCGATAGTTCGTGAGATTCGTTCGGCAAACGTCGGGTTGAAGGTGACGTACGTGTTGTTGACGGCCATGGGCACAGGGGTGTTCGACACTATTTTCCATGGTTTTTTGTCGACAAACGGGACCTCGATCACGTAGATCAGCTGCTGGTTGTGGGACATAATGGATACTTCCGATAAATCGATGATCGTCTGGTAATCGTTTCCCGGGCCTGGAAGAGGGGGTTCTCCACGGGCCTCTTCGAATTTCCTCAACCCTCTGGCAAAGTTCTCGGGAGTCATCAAGGTGGGTTGTACGATGCCGTGTTTTCCCATTTCGAGGGCAGTCATTATCGTTCGAACGATGTAGTCGAGTTCTTGAATTTCTATTTCCAGGCGGTGTAGTATTTCGTTAAAAAACACTTCTTTTGCCGTGTCATCAACGGTCGAGAGTATTTTGTTGACAGCATACCCAATTCTCCCAAGTCGTTGTTCGAGTTCGTTTTGGTTCTTAGAAACGGAGGCGATTGTTTTTTCCATTATGTACGTCTGATTCTTGACCACGCTATTGATTTCGTTAGTGGCGTTGATGAGGTTGGCGACGTTAGCGTTTATGGTCTCGAGGTCCGCGTTGTCGGGGGTTCCCCATAGAAATTTGTGGACCGTGCCGACGAAGTTAAGGATGCCTCTTCCTCTTCGTGGCGACGGCGGCGAGTGGCGAAACAAGACGTCGAGAATTTCCATGTCTCCTTTTAACGTGTGATAACCTCTCAACGTGAGAGTGTGGAGGGCGTCGGTCGTTGCCGACACGTACACGATCTCGGGGACTCCCGAATTCGTGTTAACTCCGGTAATGAGTTCGCTGGTTTGAGCAATTTGGTCGGAAAGGGCCTCAAAGGCCGTGTACATCTGGGTGAGGTCGATGGCGTAAATAAGTCGCCATGTCTCGGCGTAGAGGTGTACTTCGCCCACCTCCTCTTGGATCAGGCCAGAATGCAGCGGTCGGAGATCCGTTTTCCCAGCCGTGTCCCGCCTAAACAAAAGGAGAAAAGGAATGACCACAATGTTTTTTTTTGTTAGATTTCTCGGCGGAGTTATCCCTGGATCACAAGGGGTACTTTCCCGGTGAGATCGATTCTTTTTATCAACCGAGGCCTTCCGGGTGTCGAGTCATTGTCCTGACAACGTTTGAGAAAGGGCTTCGTGTTTCCAGTGTGAGCCATGCGAACCCGTATTCCGGCCTTGGTGGGGAATCGGTAAACCACATGGTTTTTTTTCGTGGTTCACGCTGATCACTTGATAAGGGCCGAGCCACTTGATGGATAGACCATGTGAAGGGGCCTTGTTTCGCACGAGGATCCAATCTTTTTCTTGGTACAAGGGCATCGGTTTGCGTCTAGCGCTGTCAACGTATTTTTGATTTTTCGCTCGTGCTAGCATTAGGTGATGTCTAGCCTGGTATAACTGGTTCCAATGCTTCTGATTCAATTCGTCGAACCTCTGTTGAAGCGTTGAGATGTCGAGTTGTTCTATAGCGCTTGGGTAGTTGGACGAGTGGATGAACATGACGTTAAACGGGGTATCTTGGATGGAAGTGTGAAAACTGTCGTTGTACGTAAAGTCGATAGCGTTCATTTTTGTATCCCAAGTCGTGGTGGTGTTCACACACATGGTTCGGATCAAGTTCTTCAGGACTCCGTGCATTCTTTCGATGGACCCATTTCCTTGAGGGTGATAGACGGTGGTTCGTATTCCCTTGATACCCATGACCTCATGAAAGTACGCCGTCAGTTTGTTGTTAAATTCCTTTCCGTTGTCGCTCGGGACTATCTTAGGTGCTCCGAAAATGCAGATCCATTCGTTAAAAAGGGCGGTGAGGACCGTTGATGCTTTCTTGTTTGGGATTGGAATGAGCCTTACGAATTTCGTCAGCGTACACTGAATGGAAAGAATGTACTCGTTTCCTTTCTTCGTCGTTATCAGTGGTCCCACAATGTCGATGGCTGTCTTCTCATTCGGTTCTCTGGCTGTATCCATCAGAACGGCAGAGGGGGTTGGTGGGTTTCTATCAGTCTTGTATTGTTGACAGATAGGACAATTGGCTATGAATTCGCGTACTGACTCCTCCATATTGTTCCAATAGCTTCTGCGCTGCAGCTTTTCGAGGGTTTCTGTTACACCGAGGTGTCCCACTTGGTCATTGTGTACCTCTCGTATCCGCTTATCATATTCTTCCGGCTCGGGTTCAGGGATCCCGGACCGGCAGAGCTGGAAGTCGGTGTCTGTAAATTCGGCAGCGAGTTCCCGACTTTCTTTCTCGATTGCATCGAGTTGTATCATAGAAAATTCTTCTGGTGAGACGAGGAAGTTGAGGTACCTTTTTCCTTGTTCTACGCGGCCCTGGATTATCTGGCGCAGTTTCCCTTTCCAGACGTCTTCCTGATATTGGAACGGCGTACCCCGTTTCTTCCTACTTTTCTTAGCCACGTCCTTGTCCTGCGTGGGTGGTTCGGGCTCCAGCTTGGTGAAAATGATCCACCTCGACCTGTCCTTGGGATAGTTGGGTTTTATGGTCAGTTCATTAAGCCTTCCCTGGTGCAGGGCTATGTTGTTAGCACGCTGCATAATATCTTCAAGGTCATCGAGTTTAACTCTCGGACCTCGGGTCCACCCTTTTCGTTCGGGGTTAGGTTTCCTCGATGAGCGGACGCGCCGAAGGATTTCGCGTATCGCTGGTTCGCGTTTTTCTTTTGGGGTTGATACTCCGTTGACTTTGGCTTCGCGCGGTATCCGTGACAAGGCGTCGGCTGCTTGATTCTCGCAGCCTTTTTTGTATTGGATGTCGAAGTCGAATTCCTCTAAGCGGAGCACCCATCTGAGTATCCGCGATGACGGATCTTTGATGTCGGCCATCCAGACGAGAGCTCGATGATCGGTCTGAATCAGAAACTTGTACCCTAGGAGATATTGACGTAGTCGCTGTACTGACCAAACTATGGCCAGCATCTCCTTCTCAGATGTTCCATAATTCTTTTCCGCGGAGTTCAGAGCGCGAGAGATGTAGTATACTGGGTGTCCTTCTTGGGAAAGAACCGCTCCTAACCCTTGATCCGAGGCGTCGGTGGTGAGCGTAAACATTTTCGTGAAATCCGGGCGTCGAAGTGTTGGTGAGGTGGTTAGGCACGATTTCAGTTCCTCGAACGCTTTTTGGCATTCTTCGGTCCAGTTGAATTGCGCGTCCTTCTTTGTGAGGTTGACCATAGGTCGGGCGATATGAGAGAAGTTTTTTATGAACCGCCTGTAGTAACCTGCGAGTCCCACGAACGACTTGACCTCTGTTGGGTTGGTTGGTACCGGAAAATCCCTGACGGCTTCGATTTTCGCGGGGTTTGGCTGCACGCCGTCTGCTGTGATGATATGTCCCAAGTATTCAACCTCTGGTAGGAGATATTTGCACTTTTCCGGCTCCAAGGTCAATCCGCATTTTTGTAGTCTCTCGAAGACGGTAACTAGATTCTGGTTGTGTTCTTCGATATTCTCTCCGAAGATAACGATGTCGTCCATGTAGACCCAGCAGATCTTATGGTTAAGTCCGACTAGGCATTGGTCCATCATCCTCTGGAACGTGGCTGGTGCGTTTTTTAAACCGAATGGCATGCGTTCGTATTCGAAGTGTCCCTCCCATGTCGAGAACGCTGTGTATTTCTTTGAGTCCTCGTCCATCGTGATTTGATGGAATCCGGCTTTTAGGTCGAATGCGCTGAAGAATTTAGCGTTCCCGAGGGAGTCAAAGATGTCTTCGATTCGAGGCATAGGATACGCGGCTAGTACCGTATTTTTATTTAGTTTCCGAAAATCGATGACGATACGCCACTTCTTTTCTCCGTCGGGACCGGGTTTTTTGGGAACGACCCAGACGGGTGAGTTGAATGGTGACTCAGATTCTCGAATGATGCCCTTTTTTAGCATGTCCGCTACCTGGGTCTTGATTTCTGCGCGGTGAGCGTGGGCTGTTTTGAAATTTCCTATGTTGATCTGTGTGTCGTTGATTGGTACAATCTTATGTTTTACGTGTGGTGCGGCTGGTAAGTCTTGACCTGGCGATGTAAAGATGTCTTGGTACTTCAGGATAATACCGCTGATTATCTCCTTTTGTTCTGGTTCGAGGTGGTCAAGTTTCGAGGTTTCGAGCAAGAATTTTTGTTTTTGTTTCGAGCTAAAGCAGGTATTATCTCTATCCTCCCCTTCCATCTTTACATTGGCAATTCGGATCCGATTTTCGTCAAAGTTTATGACCTTGTCAGTTGGATTTTCAAACATCAGTTCCGTGCAGCCATTCTCTATTTTGTTCACGTAAGCTATTTCGAACTCATTCACCTCCCCGTTTTCGGTGGTTTTGTCATAAACTCCTGTGGTAATTAGACAATCGCTATCGGGTCCGTCGACCGCTATTGTTATCATCACGGCTGTATAGGGCGGTACCGTAATTCCATCGGTGATTAACGCGTGGCTCTTTTGTTTCAGGACAAGATGCTTGTTAGACAGGTGATAGTCTCTCTGCTTCATAAACTCTAGTCCCATGAACCCATCTTCCGGTATGATAGAATCGTCGGGCAACACGTAAAATGTGCTGGTCTCTCCGAGGTATCTCAGCTGAACTTTCTCCTTTGACTCAAACCGACTGGTTCCCATGATGAAACTTCTTTTCGCTTTTTCTACTGGGAAACCTGGTGGTATACACCTCCTTTTAATTAAGTTGAGGGAGCTACCGGTATCCACTGGAAGTTCAACATCTCGGTTGAATCCTCCTGGGCGGATTCTAACTCGTTCGAGACGTCCGATCCCAACGTTGGACACTCGAGGTACACCTCCTCTGGGTTTCCGTGATGGTCTGGGTCGGTGTCTGTGGTAGGGCTCTCTAAATCCTCTTGGTCGGTGATGTTGTAGATCAGGGGTGGTTTGGGTCGCGGCCTGTCCTGGTAAAAATTTCCTCCTTGAGAGCCCGGTTGTCCGCTGACCGATCGGGATTGTAACTTCCCTCTGGGTTTTTGGCAGTCGCGACTGAAATGTCCCTTTCCCCCACAATTGTAGCAGGTGGATTCAGCGTTGGCTACAGCGGCATTCACGGTGATGGGCGACTGTTGAGTGCCTTTCGGTGCGAAATGTGCATATTGTTTCGGCGGGAGCTGACTATACTTCACGTGTTGTTGGATCGGGTAGGCAGGTAACTTTATCCTTTCGGCGTTGGCTTGTTGGTAGGCGAGGTTAGCTTCGTCGATTTCCTGGGCTGCTTGCTGTGCGGCTGCTAGGCTCGAGTAGGTGTTAAGATAAGCCTTTAGGCAGTCGAAGACGTCTTTTCTGCATCCGTGAATAAACATGGAGACGGCTTGGTCGTACACCAAGGGCATGTGGTCGAGGGAACCCTTGGCTTGGTCTCGCTGGTCAGCTTCCTTAACAGCCTACAGCGCAAGGTTGAAATTTGCTATGTAGTCCAGAATGGTTCCCGTTTGCTTAACCTGGCGGAGTTTGTCCATACAGATCTGGAAACCAGGTAGGTAACCGAGGTGTGTGGTAACAAACTCCACGAGCCCAATCTCGGTGTCGATGATGTTGGTCGCGAATCTCGTGATTTCGTCGGATATCTTCTGAACGAAAACCATGGAGATAAAGGCTGCTTTCTGGGCGCTCCATACGAAGCGGCAAGCGAACTTGAAATGCTTGACCCAATCTAATATCGGGGTCGACCTTTCCAGCCTAGGTACTAGGAGAAGGCATTCGGTTGCTTTCATCCCACCTGCCGGCGATCGTCCAGGTGGGTTATCCCTCGATGGTGGACCGTAGGGGTCGTCGGGTGGGTCCGGTGCCCCGCCGAATGGGTCGCCACCTGATCTGGGGTTATTTCCGGGGAATCCAAAGCCCGGCGGTTTTCCTGGACCTCCCGGTCCTCCTGGACCACCCGGTCCTCCAGCTCTCCGTCCCTCAAAAGAGTCGTTGATGATTCCCATATTGGTTTTCAATCGGTGGTTGCCGTCCGTCCACCGGTCCGCTCGGTCGGTTCGGAGCTGTTCTAGCTGTGGGTGAATCATGTCGAGTCGTTCCTGTCCTTGAGTGGACCGAGGCGTCGAGTCTCTTACTTGCTCCCATTTTCGGTGGATGCTCTCGAGTTGAGCCGCTAGGGGGTTCGAAATCGAGATTCTCTCTTCTTTCAGCAAGTTCTTCACTGGTTTCAAGGTCATTTTATTCCGGTGGTTTCGCTGAGCTTCTTCGAGCAGGATGCGTTGTTCTTCGATCTCTCGAGCTGATTCTCTCGAGATCAGGTCGAGCTGTTGGATTTCCTGGCGAAGGCGTTCCTCTCTCTGAGCATCCTTTATGGATTGTTTGATGGCTCGTTTGTACTCTTCCTGGGGTGATTCAAGTGGGGTCGCCTCGAACTCCCAATTTCGTATTTCGTCGGGGGTTGGGGCTCGTGGCGGTGCAGATGGTCCAGCACCTTGGGAACTGCTGCGGTGGTTTCTCAGACGGTGCATTTCTTCAAGCATTTTTTGTTGTTTGTTTTCGGCTTCTTGGAGTTTTTTTCGAAGCCTCTTGGCCTCGTCGTCCTTCTCCTTGAGTGCACGAAGTTGGTTGGCCAGACGCACCTTCTCTCGGTCTGCTGTCTCGGCGAGGGCCACCAAACGTTCCCGTTCTAGTTGGAGTTCCCGGAGTCGTTTCTTTCAGCTCGAGCCTCGGCGGTAGCGCTAGCAGCTATTTCTCGATAGGTGGAGGGCTGTTCTTGCGCGTGCGCGAATGTCGTAGTCGCTTGAATTTTGCCCAATTCAATTCTCGAGATGATTTCTTCGGGGGTGAGTCCACTGTAAGCCACGAGATGCGACTGAAGGTACGATGGTGGAGGTGGGTTCACTTCCCGGTTAGTGTCATCGGCAGGCGGATTGACTTGATCTGTTGCGGGAGGCACGATAGGTCGAGGATCCTCCTCGACGATCATGGGTCCTGGTCCTTGCTGTTGCGGGACGGGCTGTTGACCTGCTAGCTGCCTTGCAAAGTCGAGGTTCCTTTCTTCTTCTTCGTTCAGCTGTTGGGCTATTTCTCGATCTTGCTCCAGCTGCAGCGTCCGAGCGGCTTCGTCTGCTTCCTGCTGCTGTAGCGCTCGAGCAGCTTCGTCCGCCTGTTGCCGTTGCTGTAGCGCCTGAGCAGCTTCGTCGGCCTGCCGCTGTTGTTCAAGTTCGCGATTTCTCTGCCGACGAGCGTCGACGGCTACATCGTCGCTAATGTCGTCCGGATCGACGTCTAGTACGTTGAGAATATCTCGAGCGCTAGGTAATCCGTCTAACATTGTGCGAATCGTGGATCTTTCTATTAACAGTCCTTTGACTGTTTCCTCTAGAGTTCGCCTCTGAGTGGGCGAATGATCTTTTAATAGCGCCTCATCTAAAGTTCTTTCTCATCTCAATTTCTACCTCATCTAAATTTCTACCCTCAATCGGACATACCGATCGATGTGTTTCCTTACGCTTTCGGGGTTCATGCTACTTGAATATATATACATATCTATATATTTCTTTTTGACGTGAACTAGATATTTTCTTCCGCGTTAGTGTTTTCAATTTGAAAAGGTTTCGTTTGTTTACGTTCTAGGCTCTCGGTAGGTGATACGTTAAGATATAACTGATTTACGTTTGGGAGAGCAGAAGGAGTAGGAAAATGATGTGAGAAATCATTCCGCGTACTTCCTCTTCGGCCGAACGTTCCGCCCGTATAGAACCTCGGAATCTTCTCTGACTGGACGGCTACGGCGGTGCCCAGCGGTTCGGGAACCATTGCTTCCCTGTTCTGATTTCTTCGGCGACGTGACGTCACTATCGCGATAGCACTGATTCACTCGCGCACTCGAATGTTTTCGTTATGTCGATTCTTGATTTTCGCGGCACGTATGGCGGGATTCGAATAGTTAGTATTTTCCGGGGGGCGTACACGAAACACGTATCGTTGCAATTAATTCGTACTGACTTGTTGCAGAGGGCTCCAAGTTTAGACGATCGATATAATCAGTGTGACTCCTGCGGAGAGCAGTCGCTTAACTATATCCTGGCAGGATCGCCAATTTGTTCTATGGATTGGGGTTTGCGGCAATAGGATCGCCAAGCTAACGAGGAGTGTTAGCTCAATGAGGATTTAAGACACGGTTACGAAAAAAGAAATGATAAAAATTTGGGTAACACTGACTGATGGTCGTTCTATTTATTTATGCAAGAAAAAAAGGGTTACAATGAATGAAATTAG
Source organism: Campoplex nolae (assembly GCA_037893425.1). Lineage (NCBI taxonomy): Eukaryota > Metazoa > Arthropoda > Insecta > Hymenoptera > Ichneumonidae > Campoplex > Campoplex nolae. Next base: position 5,214 of record JBBLXU010003600.1, on the reverse strand, counting down.
GGAAATATACGCGGCAGAGTACACTACTACTCTACTGTTCGCAGTGTATCCGGGAATCGTGAAGTTAGTCTCCTTTCGCTCACGGAGGTACCGCACTGAGTCGACCCTCTCGTTCACGTCCTAGCCCAATACTGACTCCTGTTTTCCGACCCATTTCTCTGGACCTCTAAGCAACGGTCCCTTTCCCTTTCCTTTTGCTTTCCATTGCGATAAGATGACGGGAAGCGAAGCCGGCCGGATGAACTCCGGAATTTTCCTCGGCAGTCGCGACAGTTCGGCGCCTTCGTATCGCCTGGGAAAATTCCGAGGACAAGGAAATTCGGGGTCTCTCTTGAGTCCTTATCTTTTAGGGTCCGAGCGCGAGCCGAGTCAGGCAGGGTTGGTAGGGTTTCTCTCGCGAGAACCCGGCGTGGGAACGCAAATAAACTGCAGCGGCAACGACGAATTCTCGTCGTCGCCAACAGCTGAAATAAGTTCATATTTTTCCTTTCCGCCCTTGACATTTTCGAGAAAATAACTGTTACAACTTGTTCTTTGTCGAACAACGAACGTTGGCTAACCATTTATTTGCCCGAGAATGCAAGGTTATGGGAGAAGAATGTGTTGCAGGTTTGTCGTTACCGAGTCTGAACGAATGCTGTGATACAGCTTTGACAGCTCGTCATAACCTCACAAATTCGAATTTTCAGCTGGCATATTACCGACATGCTCCAATGACGGGAGAATATGCTTCATGAATAAATATGCTCCACATGTTTTGACCTATTTATTCCTAAACCCACCATTTTATTCATTTACAGCATGACTTACAATGCCGCAGGCATCAGATTAATCGGTAAGCGATAATATCTCTCAGGGAAATAAACTCTTGTCGCTGAGCGACATAAAAATCTTGTCACTGAGCCACATGAATATCTTGTCGCTGAGGCAAATGAAAATCTTGTCGCTGAGCAACATGAAAATCTTGTCGCTGCAAGGGCTCAGTGACATGGAAATCTTGTCACTGAGAGACATGAAAATCTTGTTGCTGCGAGGGCTCAGTGACATGAAAATCTTGTTGCTGAACCATATGAAGATTAATCGCTAAGCGATAATATCTCTCAGTGACATGAAAATCTTGTCGCTAAGGCAAATGAAAATCTTGTCGCTGCGAGGGCTCAGTGACATAAAAATCTTGTCGCTGCGAGGGCTCAGTGACATAAAAATCTTGTTGCTGCGAGGGCTCAGTGACATAAAAATCATGTCGCTGAGCCACAAGAAAATGTTGTACATTCATCCCTTTTTGATAGTGATGCATTTTTTTCCTGCTAGAGGTCAAATTCAAAAAAAATTGTCCGAAAAAAAAAATTCTAAGAGAAATTCGAAAAAAATTCCAGGCGATTTAGTATGAAAATACGCAACTTCTTGTATCTGTAAAATTTTCTATAAACCCTATCATTCTTGGGTTATATTGAATTTTCAAAACTTTCTGTTTTTGGCCAAAAACGAAATAACTTTCGGGAAACAAATCACAACAAATTTTTCAAAAGAGGAAGTTGGAGCTTTTGCATTGCATTCCAAGTTTTACATAGTAAAAGAAAAAAAATCCCTTATATTGTGTGCCGCATCCGCGATGGTCGAAAAAAGGCATAAAAACGGTCGGCAACCAAAGTCCGTACAAGGCCAAAAAAAGAAATCAATGGAAAAATATTTAAATAAGGCAAACTGGAGCCTGATCTATCCTTTTTGAAACGCCACTTTGGAAATTCGAATATCTTTCTTCTTGACAGAGTTGTCTGGTGTATCTAAACGTTTGAGCGGTAGTGTATGAGTGGATCGACGAAACTAAACGAATTCAAACCATGGGGAAAGATTCACGAAGTATGTGATCATGAAAAAATTCAGGTTTCGGAGGAGTCAGAAAAAAAGAAGTGATACCCTAGCCAAAAATCCCCTCCACGGGGAAAAAAGCCTGGACAAGTCCATTTGTTCGTGACCCCCGTTTCCATTTGTTTTCACAGAAAAATCTAACCCCGCTGAAAAAAAAATTGAAACGTCCAATAAAATGAAAAATAGAAAAAAACCCTAGAAAAAAATAGCTCCTAAAAAAATGGAGAAAAACCCCAAAAAAAATTCAAGACAATTGAAAAAAAATACAATAAACGTGAAAATGGTAAAAAAAAAGTTGACGATTTTCGCTCAGCACTAAAAATTCTTGATATCCATAAAAGGACAAGTATTCCATTGATGGCTGAAAATCAATTAACGAGAAAAAGGGAAAACTCCCAAAAAGACATGGCACAAAAAAAGAAACCCTTAAATACAAAATAGCGAATCGACAGAAAAACTTCATACAAAAAATGAAAAACTGAAGTTTGCCATCGCATGTTGAGCAGTTGAGCGGATGCGCACAGAGAACTTCTCCAGCCCGAAAATTTTTGTATTAGCCGCTGCTATTTATAGGGAATATGCGGAAGCATATTCCTGGAATTTCCTTTCCTTGGAATTCAGCTCAACTGAGATACAAAAGGTAGAGGGGCTGGTCCTTTTGTTGGCCCGAAGTAATATTTCGTTTAACTAGTTTAACCAAACTACGAGAGTTTCCAGACCTGTATGTAAGACCGTGGGAGTAAGCCTGGGTGCTGAGCTCTTCGTTTTTCGGCCGCAGCGCCGCGCAGGGAATAGAATTTCCCGTTCGCGCATTGCACCCCTGGCGATTATATATTGTCGACGTTGCTTCGCCTGTGCTCCTGCGATCTGGCATATAGCCGGATCACATAATCTATCCAAAGCTCTTCACGATTTTTGTCGTACGAGAGTGTCGAACTTTGTTACGAAATGGGGAATTCTCCATGTGTAACATTTTTCGCTTATATTTCAGTCGTAACGACCGGTGGGCCGGCCCCCAAGATGAGTCGTTGCGACTAAAATATTTCAGTCGTTACGACTGACCGTTTTGTACCGAATTGGGTAGTAACGACCAAGAATTTTCAGTCGTAACGACTATTTGGCTCTTGGTCGTAACGACCCTAAAATTCGATCTTCAAATGTCCAACCACTACCGAAATTTCGGTCGCACGATCCGCTAGGGCACTCATCGGTCCGCGGACCATCCCGGAGGGATAGCTGAGCGGTCCGCGAAACGACCACCAATCGGTCCGCGAACCGACCACCAATCGGTCCGCGGACCATCTCCCAGGGATAACTGAGCGGTCCGCGAACCGACCATCAATCGGTCCGCGGACCATCCCGGAGGGATAGCTGAGCGGTCCGCGAACCGACCACCAATCGGTCCGCGGACTGTCCCAGTGGGACAGCCGAGCAGTCCCGCAATCCGTGGACCGTGTTGAACACGGTCCGCGGATTGTCCCACAGGGATATCTGACGCGGACTACTAAGGGGGGCTAGCCGAACAGTCCGCGGGGGGCTAGCCGGACCGACCGCTGAACGGTCCACGGACTACAAACCGGAAGTGGAATTTTGGTCCGAGGACTTAGCGCTGGTTAGTCCGATTTTGTCCCTACCGGACGGATCATTCGGTCCGCTGACAGGTCAGGGATATACAGACACATCAATTCTTGAATGTGTTAGTCACTTTTGCATAGTCTTGAGCCCGTGCAAAGTTTTTTCTCAGCAATTACGCGACCGATCATGCTGATTTTGGGCGCAATCGAAAGAGAATTTCATAATTAGCTAAAAGTTCAATTTTTAAGTTCCTCAATTGCTTCTGAGCTTCGTAATTCAATAAAATGACATGCCGATTCTACCCCCACCACCGCGAATCGGTTTATTCAGAGAAAGTATAGTCTCGGCGAGCTCGGGCCAGCAGACGACAGGGCTGTCAATGTACTTGTTCCGAGACTCTACCGAGTCTCTTGATAACTGCACGCCTTAGAAGAACCGTTTCGATTTCACCTTTTTGACATTTTTTCGTCCAATACCATTGATTTATATTCCAATGCAATTCTTGATTTGACTGGTGTTAAAGTATGTGAGCGTGAGGACTGAGTGAGTGTCGAAAAACTATGCACAAGCACGCATAGATGGCGCCGTATGACGGATAATGGGAAGACCGCGCGACGAGGGTTCAAGGCAGGCAGCCATCTTGGTTGACCGGCGTCCCTCGTCCAGTTTGACCACGAGGCTGGAAGAGACCGGACGCGGAATCCCTTCCCCATCGTGTGTATCGTTGTCGGTCCCTGACCGCGAGTAAAATTTGCTGTACCACCGCAATTGAGAAAAACGTCTATGTGCCTATGTGCCGTCGGGCTAAATCGCGATTAGTTCCGTCCTTAATAAACACTGTGTGAGTCTGTGTGTCTGCGTGAGATTATCCGCCGTGATTCATAGATCAAATCAATTGTCACCTGTACCATATTTTCTGATCTGCTCCAATAATAATTCTATATCATTAAATAAATATTTCATTCTCATGATATACTTACCTGCTATTCAATAGTCCCCGGTAGAGCTCCTGCCACGTATCCACCTTACCTAGACGGAGAAAAATAAAAGGATAAAAAAAGGGCCATATAACACTGGTGTCAAAATAGAAGAGAAAAGGTTTCTTTCTATCTAAAATAAAACAGTTCCTTGAAATTAACCCATTATAGGCAAAACGTCAATTTAGGACACGCAATTTCAGCTACACAGTTTTAATTGAGGAATCAAAGAAAAATTCTTCAAAATATTATATAGAGGGTTTTTGAGGGTGCTTTTTCAGAATCTGGCATTTATTTTGTAAAATAAAATCAAGCTCTTCATTATTTTTGCGTTTTTATTCGAAAAGTGAAGAATTTTTGACGTTTTTTTCTTTTCCATATCGATTCTTGTCGTTGTTTCTGCACTCGAATAACCATAATATCGCTATTAAAGGTGTCCTTAGTATCTGACCTTTTCGAAACACCGGTCATGAACCCTTTTTTTTCTTAGTTTTTCCAAGCTAGCAGTTTTTGCAAAACAGCATGATGTAAATTTTCATGATTCTTTTTCTCTAAAAGTATCGACTTAGCGGATAAATTTTATAGAACAAAAAGTGTTTAGAATCGTCCAAAAAATACGTGTGAATTTTTCCAGAATTGTTCTAGCTATTTTTGAATTTTTGAATTTTGACAATTTTTTGAAGAATTTTAAAATTGAAAAAAAATTCACACGTATTCTTTGGACAATTCTAAAAAATTTTATTCCAAAAATTTTTTTGTCAAGTTGATACTTTTTGAGAAAAACAATTATGAA
>JBBLXU010003599.1:0-116123 GCA_037893425.1 Campoplex nolae | reverse complement strand
TACAAAAATATGTTATTGACATTTCCGTGCAATTTTTTTCTGAAGAGTTATAACACAATGTTCAGAGACCACATTATTTTCCTGTGTTATTCTTATGGAAAATTTTCAAATGCAATGCGCTTGGCGAAATAATTTAATTTTGAGCTCTCCTTTTGGCATGCTTCTTTTTTTACCATAACTCAACTTTTTTCGGTGGATGCAAGCGAAAAAAAAAATATCGTCTTTTTTCCACACACCCTAATATATATATATATATATTTGTACATACAATGGCTTGAACATAAAACATGGTATTCATTTATAAAAACTAAGTTTGAATAAGCAATTCAAAACATTTGAACATTCCTTTGTACTTACCGTCAGCAATCGGCAATTTTGGCACATGGATTATACTGCTAATGTCACGTTTTTGATCCTTTGAGGCAAAAGACCGAATACTTTCTTCTGCTTTTTTCTGAGGATTTTCACCGTCGGTTGTAAACGCATATTCTTCAACTGTCAATCTATCTAAGCGTTTTATCGCCTCTTTGTACGTCTCTATAAATTATAATAGTGCATCGTTTGAAAAAATTACATGAAACATTTTCAAGAACAATGAGGAAAACTCTATACATATAAAAACACCTTTAGCTCTCTGCGTAAAGCGAAAAGTAGTTCGTAAATTTTTATGAAAGTTACTGTGTGGTTTCAGAATTCATAATTTAGAGGAAATCAGGGCTGTATTTATTTAAATGCATACACAGCACTAGAAGAATGTCCACTGCGCAGCATTTTCATACGCAGCAACTATTTTGTACCGATGACTCTTCGACTGATTGATAGTTTTATCAATTAGTCGAAGGGTCATCTTTTTTTTCATCAATCATCGAAGGGTCATGCATTTGAAAATCATGAGCAGCAACTTTTTTATACGGATGACGCTTCGACTGATTGATAAAACATTTCACAATCATGCGTAGCAACTTTTTTGTACTGATGACCCTTTGACTGATTGATAAAACATTTAACAATTTTTATTTCAAATCGAGGTCACTCATGCGGCGCAGGAGAATCATTAATAACGCTTTTTTTTAGTTGTTTTTTCCATTCCGTAGTGTATGGAGGTGGCATAAATTTCGAGAAACACTTTCCGACCAATACATCAAATTCGATCCAATTAGTTGAAACGATATCAATACTTTTTTTCCCATCTTTGGACCTTTCGGCTATGAATTCGACCAACTAGTACGGATAAACTTTCTCGCACATGTTCTGTAAAATTATGCAGATATTTACAGGATGAAAAATGTTGTCAAAACGTATCCACAATTACAACGAAACATGTGAATCCCACATAAATTTGCAAGGAAATTGAATCGATGAAAACAAAATTTTTCTTTTCACGAGATTGAGAAAATTATCACACGAACACATACCAAATTGTTATAAATATTTTCATTCGAACTCACATGATTTTTTCGTATTATTACGATGCCAGCGAATACCAGATGATATCTCTGAACGAATTACTAGAAACGAAGTAGTCTTTTCTCTTTTCAAAGTAGTCGAATTACTAGAAACGTCTTCCATTTACCGCAAGAGAAGCAAAGGTGACCTTCCGCGTTCTAGAGACAACGTGTTAGAGAACACTCGTGTGTTCTTTGTCACTCGCACGGGAATTATACGCATTGAAGCTTCCTCAAACGTCCACCACACAGCGCGACCGCAGTCGGTGCAGTCTTGTCGAACACACTCATGGCGTGAGCCATGAGTGTGTTCAATCAAAAAATTATGAAAATTACGATTTTGTTTTAATAGTGATATTTACCAAAACATGATTTGCAATTGTTAGCAATAAAAGATCTACGATCATAAGCCACCAGATAGCACTGCTATACATATATGTATTGTCGTTGTTATCGAGTAAAAAAGTTCTGCCACTGGCCAGCAAAAAGCTGGCAAGGCTAGAATCTTTAGTATCGAGTAAAACTAGACCGCCGCTGGTCAGCTTAAAGTTAAAAAATCTGGATAGACAAATTGTATAGCTGCTGGCTAGCGCGTAGCTAGATACGCTAGCTAGTGAGCGCGCTGGCTTGCCGCTAGAGCTAAAAAAATTTCAATCTAGCAGATTTCTAGTAGTCGTTGTGTCATTTTCACAATCATCATTTTTGGGTCAAGTACAATAATTGTTATCATTTTTTTTTTTTTAAATTTATTTGTTGCACTGCGTTTCGGTTCCATTACGACGGCCATGACGCATTACATATTGCCGGGGCTCTTTGGAAGTTATATGAACGCGGTTTTTCTCCGAAGCGGACTTAAAACGCGTTTGTTTCAGAGTGACATTTTCAGAAATATGTAGCTTAACGTACCAAAGAAACCTAATTGTACTGATGATTGAGTGAAAATATATTATGTTGCTGCAAAATAAAAAAAATAAAAACTTTTATTTCTAAAGCGACGTATTTTTCTAATTTTTCATGTTTTCCAATCATTTCACCTTCAGTAAGTGATTGTGGATAGGAGTAATAAGAATAACTCAACTGATTTTATCGGGTCATATAAAAATGGAAGGTAAAGCTTCAGCCGTTGAAAAAGCCACGTGTAGATTTTCTGAACGGCGGTACTGTACATATTAGTCATTTTATATTAATTTGTTAAATAGTTGTAATATGTCACATAAAAGCCAAAGCTCGAATCCGACAATATGAAGTTTGTCGTTTCTTTTTGAAATTAATAAAAAAAAATTCGAATAGTCATCCATGTTCTAGTCTTTTAATTAGATTTCCTTCCTGAGTTTTATAAAATATATTTTAAAAAATTCGTTGAGCAGTATTTTTAACAGTTTTCCAAGCAACACTTATTTTATTTTAAAACGTACAAAATTTTTCATTTCCATTTCTCTCTATAAGATCTGCGATGGCTCATCGAAACAAGTATATTTTCGTGACAAAAAATCGATGCGATGACAGTAACCGCGATTATTTATTGGGTGAGTGGAAAATTATCATGGACGGCAATAATCAATCAGAAGGTATCAAAATTTTTTTTTTTGTATTACAGCTTCTCTAAGTTCATTCGATGTACTTGCGTACCAAATTCTATTTCGATAAATTGAGATCTGTAAGTATCACCGTTCCATTCCAACTGGAAAGATAAATGAATAGAACAAGATTGGATCGGTTCTAACGCGTAACTTTTAAGAAGATTTTTTTTGTGTCAAAGAGACAAATGATTCAAAAAATCTTATCAACATTTTCGCGTTTGTTACGATAGAGCCTCGATTCAGCTTTGTCGAACCGAAGCTTTTCGATACAAATGTGTACAGGCACATTTTGATCTGATGAAATAATCGTGAATTAATCAATTTTTAAATCAAACGATGGTAATCGAAAATATAAACGCCCCGTCAATTTTTTCGCAATAAGATAACACTTTATTTTTCCTTGTTTCCATTAAGGCCCGGTAATTAAACGATTGAGAAAATCTTGCGCTTTTTTTGTGGTAGGATGTTAATTTTCTTTCAGTTAAATATACGGGTTGAATATGTGGAGTTTGGCGTTGATCCGAGGTTTTCGATAGGTGGGAGTTGTCGCGTGCGAATCAGTTGTTTGTACCAATTGTATGAAAGTTTAGCTGTTCTATGCCTGTTGGAATTTCTAAAATCGACGTTGACTAGTCCAAATCGTTCGGAGTACCCGCTCTCCCACTCGAAATTATCGAGGAGGCTCCAAATGAAGTATCTATTGACATTGCAATTATCGCGATTAACGGCCAAAAGCAGTTCGCGAATGTAGTCGTGAAGATATTGGATTCTTTCGGTATCTTGGAGGCTCGTGCCATTATCAGCGACCCCGTTCTCGAGCACATAAACCAATGGATTATTATAGCGATTTTTTAATTTTCTAAGCAAATCACCGAATCCTTGAGGCACGACTCTGAGCCAGGATGAGGCGGTTCGAGGCCAACTCTCGTTGTAACTTCGGATCACTCCGTGGTCCTTGTACCAAAGAGTGTCATTTGACTTTGGTGCTGGTTCAGTAAGGACCGAGGTATAATGATTAAGACCGATATAGTCGACGCTTCCTTTTATGTAGTCGATCTCGTCTTGAGTAAATACCGGAAGTCTTGATCTCGGATAGCCCTCCAATTTGCTGTTCTCACCGATTTGTTTTTTCATTACTTCCGGGTAGTCGCCATTTTTTGAGAACAGCGGATCCAGCATCCAACCGCAATTGAAATCGAAAAATACTTCAGGTGTCACCGTATCGTTCGGATATTTCGGATAATAAGACATGCACTGGAGTACGATACCAATTTTTCCGTTTTGTTGGCTTCGATATTCGTCGTCGTACATATGGTAAACTTTTGCGTGCGCCTTTAGCATATTATGCACACATAGATATGGAGCGAATTCAGGAATAGCCTTACCTACAATCATTGTTTGACATTAAATCTTGGTCAATACCTGTGAGTAAAAAACTTAATTTCCATGAGTATGGGAATTATCACGAAAACATACGTAAGAATTGTTTTTGAAAGATATTCAATGGATGAGAGTAATAGATCAAAAGTTGCAAAATCATTGACCAACAAAATAAATAGAAAATTCTTTTTATAAATTAATACAATAAATAAAATTGCAAAATTTTATTCTAAAAAATAGTTCATTAACGATGAACAATCAAAACTTCGAATAATGAACAAAAATGTGTGATGAAAATAAATTGTCGTTGACGTTAGAAAATTTAAAGCAATCGAATTGTCTGGATTATTTGAGAAATATATATTGATTGTACCTGGAGCTTTATCCCCGGAACCATAGGCTTGTTTGCAATTATCTGCCACCTCATTTAGCGTCACGTATGTCTTGATACGATCACCAAGACGGTCGAAAACCACTCGAGCATAGTCGGCGAACCACGTGACCATCAGCTCGTTTGTCCAGCCACCCAACTCCTCGAGGATGACCGGATGATCCCAGTGATAGATACAGACCACGGGCTCGATGCCCTGAGTCTCAAGGTCTTCAAGCAAATTTTTATAGTACCGAATTCCATCGTCGCTAATTTTGTTAGAGAAGCCTCCGGGCAGGATTCGGGCCCAACTTAGTGAAATGCGGTAAGCGTCGACTCCGAGATCCTTTAAAATTGAGACGTCCTCTTTGTATTTGTTGTAAGAGTCACACGCCACGTCTCCATTACTCCCATCTTGAATGGGCGATGGTCTCTGGTGCGTGAATCGGTCCCACACGCTTTCACCCTTGTCACTCACATTCCAAGCACCCTCAATCTGATACGAGGCTGTTGATACTCCGAGTTTAAAGCCTACTGGGAATTTCATGTACCGAGCAACATCCTCGTCCGATCTGGAAAATTATAAATAATTTTTTACTCATTGGAAGTTGTAATGAACAATTCAATTGCACTCTATATATCGTTGACGACCGATCGATTGAATGGAACAAAAAATTACTATCAAACTACGACTTGTCATATGTTTATTCTTTCTCAGTGTGCTGTTATCAAGAATAGCCGTAACAACTCAACGTAAAATACAACAAAAGCTCAACGCAAGCTCTGTCGCGCTCTTATTTCAATTTATCATGATCATGATCATCATCATTATTCAGTGTTTATTAAGAGCCGTGGTAGCGGCTCGCGGGAACAAATATAGAATTATTCTCGACATGTAAATTGTTTCCGGCAAATTCTAAGATTTGTTGTGGTGATCCTAATTACTCTGGGAGTGAAGATCATATTTCATGAAACTGCGACTCTGGATGTCCAATTTTTAAAAAATTACTTTTGTTTTATATCATTTTATTATTTGTTACACATATCCATTATCAAACGCAGATATATCGGTCAGATTCCATAGGATTTACTCTCGTCCCATCGATCGTGCCTGTGTACGTCTCACAGGTAATATACATAAATCTATGATAAATGAATATAGATTCTGTCACCTGGTATACATTACAAAAACATAAGAGACAATCAGATAGGAGAGAGAGCCGGGCATAAAGGAACATCCAGGTAGCGCAAAACATTAACGCAAAAATTTGAATGTTTTTTTTCTATTGAAAAACGAAAAATTCGATCATTAATCTCAGAATTTAGGCTGCAATTTATTGGAGCACCTGATATTGCTAACTTATCAATCAAAATGTATGCATTTAGGAGAAAAATAAGCATCCAAAAAAATATGTATGATCAAAATGTCTTCTACTGCAAAATGCCAGTATCTGATTAGCCTAAAAATACCACGAACAGTGTTGTGAACATGTTTGAAAATTATTCATTGTTCTCTGACCCGATGGAAAACGTTTTTTTGTGTTTCTATCACTATTCGTATTTTTTTGGGAATGTGAATTTTAAAAAATAAAATTAATAAACCCAACGTTGCTCAATATGTGAGGGTGCACTCTTGACTTTGATTAATGTATTACATTTTTCAAATGTTTATTTTAACACTCCCTTGATCACGTTTTTTTCGAAGGCATTCACGAAGAATAAATTATATCAAATTGTAAGCTCAATAGCTTTATTTTAGAAGATGTCCCATTTGACTTTCAGTTTAATTTTTTCAATTCCATACAATTTTCCAAGTTTTTTATCCTCATTCACCATCTACCTTTTCGTTGAGACATTGGCTGGGGTTTTTTCTTTCTGTTTTTTTTTGTAATAGCTTAGGCGTGCGCTTCTAAAAGTTTCCCTAGTTGATTAGTCAAATCTTTCAATTGACATCTATATAAGCCATCGAAAGCTGTGCACCAGAATAACTATGTTTCACCCGCAGGAAAGGCCGATCCCCAGACGAATAAAATGACAACAATCGCAATCTCGAAGTTCGATGAACAAGTATTGTTCATTGCAGATTGATTGCTGGACGTTATTTTCATTACAAATTAATGAGATTTTTAGGCCCGATTTAAGGCCATCCTCGCATCAAATTATTCTGAAAATTCGGCGAATCTGAAGTAAAAATACCATAAAAAATTGAACTACCCCCATGAAAAAAATATATATGTGCTTTCAGATTGCTACAACATATCTGTAACGTCTAAAAATTTTGCCCAATATATCTTTGCAGCTATTTCACATATATATTCTTTCATTTGAGGATAGTTACACAAAAACAAGCAAAAACGAAAGAAAAAATGAAAAAAAAATGACACAATGGTTCAAATTAGACTCGCCAAAACCCGAATTTCCAACGTACGTTCATTTATGGAGAAAAAATTCGATAGACGAAAATGAACTGTTTGGAACAGCGCGGTAAACGTATGATGAAAAGAATATTAAATATATTAGGCCGCACTGAAGATCTGCGTGGCCTATCTATGCGAGGTTATTTACGATTTTTTTTAAATAGATTTTGTTTTCCACTCACTAAAAAAAAAACAAAATTCCAAACACGAGAGGAACCAGGAATGTTAAAAACTAGTGGTCACACGTAGAAGACATTTCTAAATATTGCTTTCGCTTCAGTATTTTGATAATGAATACTTCTGTATTTTTGCAAACAAATATCTGTTGAAAATCCATCCTTTTTGTTAATGAATATCTTAAATTTCGTGTGAAATATAAGTCTCGTTCCAATGACTATTATTTTTTTCAATGCATGACTTCAGTTGGATGATCAAATTTCTCACTTTTGCAACAAAAAAATCACATTTTTTTGGGGCAGAGTTTCGCTTTGTCCGGTTGTTTCATTTTGTTCGACCCGCCCCTACAGTATATTACACTTTAACCTTTATTCAACCAATGTACTTGCCGAGCAGCATAAATAAAAAAAGTCGTGATAAACACCAGAGTAATGCTTTCCATGTTGCACATTGCGAAAAATTAAACCGAATACGCTTCTCTGATATATTTATGCACTTCTAAACAAAATCAGTGGACGCGATCGCCACTTTTGATTAGGGGATTTTTTTTCACGTTTTTTGGTTCTCGTTTTTTTCTAGCGCACTTCCGAGATGATAAGCGTCACGTGGTAAAGCGAAGTGGATAATCGGATACAAAACATTTGGTTTTATCTCTTTCGAGATAAATCCTACTGATATCGAAACTTGGACAAACTCGTGTCTCATTGATATCACGTCGACGCTGACGATCCCCCAGAAAAATATTGGTTATAAAATAAATACATTTGGTGTGGGAATGGAATTCGTGATATTTATCCGTTATCGGCAACGGAAAGTCGATTAGTGAATACACCGTTTAACCATGGGGTTCCCAGTAACCCGCTCAACTTGCCTTCACCCAACTCTTCAACATTCCCAACTGCTGCTTCCCGTGCCAACTCAGCAGTAGGAGCTGCATGTTTTTCCAACAATCACATATCCCCACTCTCCATCCTCGATAAATGACAGCCAACACGCTACAAAATTGCGAATGTTGGAGAGTTATGGAAATGTGGCAAGTTCAGCAGGAAAGTTGAAAAGAAGCCAGTCCGACTGTGTACTGTTATTTCCTTTTCTTGATCTATAGGTGGCTATGGTAAAAAAAAATTCTGACGAACTATGAAACTTTTTTTGACGCTTTGATCGAGAAATAATTACTCGAAAATTTTTAATGCAATAACAGCATTCGAACATTCTTCTACCTCCTTTGAATGTATTCCTTTCTACGATAAAAGAGTTGAATTTTCCCTCAATTCCTATTCTTTGAAAAATCAAAATACTCAAACATCAATTAATCAATAATGGTCCAAAGTCACTATTTCTATGGCTAAATTATTTTCAAGCCCTATTTATCAAATTTACGCTTAAAACTATCCATTTGAGAAAATTTCTTATCACTCGCCCACGGTTCAAAGTGCAAGTAGCGCGATCCCTGGCGCGTTGAAACAGTATATTTTATATACATACGTTCAAGTTAACGACTAATAATATGCCATAAGAAGAATGCAGATAAACCACTGAAATTTTTCGCTTCTTTATATACGAAACTTCTGTAATTGTATTTTCAAAAATTTTGATTATTTAAAATCATATACATTTGAAATAACTGAACACGTTTGTTTATCAATAATGAAGTTTAGTTTCAATTTCATTTTTATATAGAGTGCACGATGATATTAATGGCTTCAAGATTTGGTGGTTGATGATGAATTGATTTGTTATCGGAAAAGAATTGAGCAGGAAGGAGTATAATTGCTTTTTCAGATCCAAATGGGAAGTTGTCAAGTGCTATTAGAAGAAGTTTGAAAGCTCCAGAAAAAAAGAGATTTGTCGTTTTAACAAAATTTTGTTGGGATCAAAAAATCAAAAAATTCTAGCGAACAAAATGAAATTTGTTGTTTCAAAAAAACTGTTGTTCATTGAGGAAGTTTTCGTCGTAGCACCACTTATTGGAGCTAGCGATTTGAGTGATGGAATCAAGCAAATTTTTTCGAGTTAACGAATTTCATTTTGTTCGCTATAAACCAACAAAAAATTTTGTTGAATCAACAAATTTCTGTCCTCAGTGCTATTTTTCAGCACGGATTTTCCCTTAAAAACATTTCAAAAACTAGACAGACTCTGAAGGAAACAGTGCATAACCATTATTAATGCTGTGATGAGTTACAATCAACAATTTAATTTGAAATAAATATCAACGGTTATCAAATTTGTTTGGTGTGGATTCTGAAGTTGTTGCATTTAGTACAATGTCCGTGCCGCGAAATTACAGTGGCATTGTACTATTTCAAGTACTCGAACGCAAGTATAAACAAAGCCGTTTGCGAAATTATTATGGGTACTATGTGATTATAGCATAACGTCCAAATAACATTGGTAAAAATAACACATCGTCAAAATAACACAAATAAAAATAACATAGCAGTAATGTAGCATATGTTAAAATTAACATGTTGTCAAAATAACATTAATTAATAGTTGGACGTGTGTAAATAATTGGGTGGGTTTTTAACATCTTATATTGCGTGTGTTTAATAGTTGGGCATGTATAAATTGGGTGGGTTTTTAACATCTCATATCGTGTGCGTTTAATAGTTGGACGTGTATAAATGGTTGGGTGGGTTTTTAACATCTTATATTGTTTGCGTTCAATAGTTAGACGTGTATAAATAATTGGATGGATTTTTGAGATCTTATATTGTGTGCGTTCAATAGTTGGGCGTGCATAAATAATTAGGTGGGTTTTTAACACCTCATAGTGCGTGCGCTTAATAGTTGGAAGTGCATTAAAAAATGTCATTTTGTATAATTTTTTTTCTGTTAATTTGTCTTGAATTATTTTGACTTGCGATTATTTTGTCGAATGTTTTTAAATCGTATTATTTTGTCGGATGTTATTTATTCGCGATGTTATTTTTACGTGTTACCATTATTATGGTGCGTAGTGAAATTCGATAAAATTTCGAGTGAGTAGTTTCCTTTGAACACGAATGTACATTTTTGAAAGTGCATCATAAAGTTTTGATAGCTACACATAGCAAAGTTGAGGTTGCATTTTGATATTTCACAATATACTTTTTCATATGTGAGGTAAGGACTTTATTGAGTTTTCAATTTTCAAAAAATTGCTTTGAACAATCGTTATCCTACTAATTTTATAAACGTGAAAGTTTGTATGTCTGTTACTTCATGACGCGTAAACTGTTGAATGGATTTGGATGAAGCTTGGTACATATTTTTATGAAATTTTGTACGAAGGTGTCTTAGTTAGGTGTTCAAGTAACACACATGATAGTTTTGATCCCGAAAAAATGCACGGGTCCTGTGAGATAGCTATGAGTCAGTGAATCGACGTGATTTTTTGCATACTAGAGATACATTGCATATTATGATTTATCATGTACAATAAGATGGAACAATTTTCGACGCGTCTTATTCGAGCTTTGTACTGTCGTTTTGAGGTCAGCGTCTTATGTGTTTTGTAATATCACATTGATTTGAAAAATGTGAACTTTTTAGGAAAATTCATATCGTGAAAATACTTTTCACGCGGGCACAGCAGCTATATAATATTTTATAATCGTGACGATATGGAATTCTAATACTACGATTCCACAGTATTTTTTACACTAATTTTTTCTTCGTGTGTGTCCATGAATGTGTCACTGTTGGTGACAAAGAAGATTGTGCGGTTAGCAGACAAAGAGAGATTAGGATAGTTGAGTTCAAAATTTACGCATGCGAGGGGCAACTGATAACAGATATGAAGAATGTCAATTTTTGGAGTCTGACAGAAGTTTTTGTAAAACAGGGTGATACCGAACGATCAAATAATCGATATGAGAATACAAAAATATAGTGATTTTATGAGCCCGAATGTTTACATGTTATCAATTATTTCGTCGATGTATTTTTGTATTTAATTTAACTCGGCAGCGGTCGCGCTACTTGACTAATGTTAAGTCACTCGATGAGAGATTTTCTCACCGGTATAGATTCAACCACTTAATTCAATAAATAGAAATATGGAAATAATTCCGCTGCAGTGATTGTAGTTTTGAAACATGTATGTTTGCTGAAAACCATCAATGCAAGAACTACTCATCACCCAGAAAAAAGATCTATTGCAATCTATTAGGATCATTCGTTCGATTTTTTAAAATTTAAATCAAAATAATTTCTATTTGCCTCAACTAAGAAAGCTGTTTTTGAATGAAATAAATAATGCTATTTAAGTGCATTCATTCGGGCACCCACGTTAAGGCTTATCGCTGCGACCACTACATGGCGCAGGAGCGTCGAATGTGCATAAATAGCGAAAACTCAAGTTATACTTACTCAAAACGGACTATGTCTAAAAACAAACAAACGCTCATAGTTTTTATGCTCACCCAGGCTTGCAGACCCATGAAAATATTATTAAATAATGATAACATTAAATACGGTGTAAATAATATTATAAATTATTTTTGCAGCTCAACAACGTGCTCGTTAAATTTATGGAAACTTTTTGAAATCGAAAGTGGCAAAAATCGATTTTTTATTGATCTTAAATATAAAAAATGTTTTGAAAAAACATAAAAACTCCCGACTGAAAAACTCCTTCACTTAAAAAGAAAACAGTATTAAACTTTAAAAAGTCTGAAATAAAAAAATAGATGTCGGGATTTTCGTCGGGAGATGTCTCTCTCTAACCGAATCATTGAATAAGAAGTAAAGACATCTCCCGACGAAAATCCCGACATCTATTTTTTTATTTCAGACTTTTTAAAGTTTAATACTGTTTTCTTTTTAAGTGAAGGAGTTTTTCAGTCGGGAGTTTTTATGTTTTTTCAAAAGATTTTTTTATTTCACACTTTTTAAAGACAGACGCGACAGACGCGCGTCGGTTCGGATTGAAATTAGCAGCGCACAACGGTGTGAAGTTCGCGATAGTCGAGCATGACCTTAAGGTCCCCTTTCGATGTATGGCAAAATGCGTTTGAATGTGAATATTCATGATTCCTAATTATTTCAGCGAGTTTGCAATAGAATTGAACGAACTATGTCTAAGAACACTGTCTGTCACACATGGAAAGTATATGCAAAAATTGGTCAAGACAGTTGTCACTGTTTCGGAGAAAAGTGGTGACAAAGAAATAGCCCCAATCAGCTGATCGCAGTGAAACGCATAACTCCCGTCTTTTTGCCCTGCGGGCAGTCGGGAGTTAAAAATATTCAAACCGCAGACAATAATTTCTTCAAGTTAAATGGAGCTCTATTAGGACGTGGGATAAAGAGAAAAAATGATTCGATTTAAATAGATCTGAGTTGAACCAACTAGATGTTTTTTCTGAGTGATTGTTACTTCCAAAGAATGAATATTTAAAAATCTTTTTTTTTAAGTTGAATTTCCCATACCGATATCATAAACAATTTCAGTACCAAAATTTATTTTAGAGTCGTTTAACGTCATTCGATTGTTTGGGAACAACTCATGATTTTTTAGAGCGATTTCTTCACATTAATCTACCTGAAAATGGCTTTGTTTAGAAACGTGTGAGTAACGGAAATTCGGGAAAACTGCTACACGGTGTACTTCGATTTTCACGGCGCATATCTTATTGTTCATATTGATTTTTTCATTAAAATCTTTTATGACTAAATTGTAGGAAATTTCATTCTTTACAAAAAATGGATCAATATTAATGTTCAAATTTGAGACGTTTCTTTGATATTCGTAAAATAGTTCGAAAAAAAAGTCCTTTTACGATTCTTATAACAATGGCAAAATATGATTCTCTATTTCAGACGAAAAATGGTTTTTCAACTGATTGTTTAAAAATAATGTTATAATTTCTTGATTAATTTGTTTGGTATACGAAGATACGGAGGAAGAAGATTCATCGCATTATGTTATTTTATTTCCGTTCGAAATGTTTTTCACAACGTTTTTATCAAAAATAGGACAAGAATATTTTTAAATCGTTTCAGGGACCTCTACATTTTTTTTTTGAAAAATCCCAAATTTCGGCGAGCCACCTTTTTTTGCATATACTAACATCCGTTTTCGGCCCACGAAAAAAAAACGTTGTTTTTTTGAGCATCCTAATAAATACAGTAAAAAAAGTTAAGATAAGTGCATTCACTCTCCGAAATCGTCGTCCTGGATGATCAAAAATAATGTCTCAACTTCACAAAAAGTCATGAAATAAACACAAACTTCAAAAGCATTGATAGATAGGATTAATTCCAAATACAGTTGTTCTACACAACAAGAATGAGAATGACAAATTGAAAAATCCTGACACAGGAGAAAAATGTTATCAATAAAAAATTTTATACGACAAAAATTAAGTTGGAAAAAAAAAATTGGACAAAATATTTGGCAAAGTTCTGCTGAATATTGGTAATGTAGCTTCAACCATGCTCGCAAATGCGCCAAGTACTTCGTCCGAATTTTTCTCCAACTAAATTTTTTTCTGTATTTTCCAATTCACAACTAGCACTGTCATTATCATGAAGTAAAATCTGTCTGCTGTCACATCAACGAACGAATACAGTCTCGCATATTACCAAATCGTTTCAAGTTGCAACTAGTGTCACTTGCCAGCCATCCCTATATAAACGTCAAAAAATGTGTGCGGAAAATGCCATCATTTTTTGATACCACGGAAGAATGAAATATTAAAATTTCCAATTTCTAGTATGCATTAAGCTACAGAGTTTAAAAATCTTATTCAGCAACACTTTTCGAAACGCTGTAATTCATCAAATATCCCCAAAAGAATTTTCGAAACCGCTCTGCTCGATGTAAAAACTCTATAGAAGTGACTTGTCTCCGACATTATGGCAAATCAAAATATTTCGAGTTGCTACCATACGACTCTGGATTCGGTGAAAACAGAAAAAATGTATTAATATTATAATCGTTTTAATAAAAAAAAAATTCTCATTAGAACAATAGAATATGAAAATTCATCGCGCTTAAAAAAATATTGAAATATTTTTCAAACTAACTTAAACAAAGTTTGTATCAATCGAAGGGATTGAGAAAAAAAAATTGCGTAGTTTTGTGTAGCGTTTATCTCGGCATCGAAACTGTTTAGGAACGTTGCGCGCGTGGATAGAGGGCAGGGTTATTATAAGCAGAAGATGAAAAGGCTGAAGCGATTTTCGGGCGGCCAATGTTTGCCCCGAGTAATTTTGGAACCACCCGCACGAGAAATTCTAGCCAAAAATGGACACAAAGTACGGCGCGATTCTATGACGAGATGAAAACTCGCGTGGGGTCCCACCCAACATCATTCTAAATCGTTTTAGCACCACAATTTTTACATTGAAAAACTTAAACTCCGTTTCTTTTTTTTTCCTTCCTGTTTTATATTCAATCATCCAGGCTTTTATTAATATTCTTTTTAAGACTTTTCTTTATTTAATTAAATCAAAATATTGGTAAGAAATTTTTGTTTGCTTTCTTCGCTTCTATTTTTTGTTGATTTTACAAAATTTAAATGATATTTTTTCAAGTTATTCAAAGGTTCGAATGCACTCGTGAATTGCAAACTCTTTGTTTGAGCATTATGTTCATGAATTACAGCGTTGTTCTATTACTCACTTGTTCGTTTTTTGTATTTGAGTGTTATGATTAGTATCAATTTTTAAGCTGAATTGTTTTTCGATGGACACTGTTAAAGTCGTTCATTCGCAAACAACCTTTTTTTTTAATAGTAATAACAGTTTTACAAAATGTGAAAAAAATTAAACATCGCGTCTAGGTCGCCATTTATGAAGAATCAGAGTTTTCGTTCACGAAAACACTCAATTTAGATTGCCAAGTTGGCGGGGAGTGAGCTCGTACTGTCTTTCGACACACTTCCCTCACCTCGAGCCTTATTCACTTCACCCATTTAACACGATGTATACTGGGGAAACCTTTTCGAAACATGAGGGAAAGAATTTCCGAACTCCCACTCTTAAGCTTCCGATTGAATCAAAAAAACTTTTCAAATGCAATTTTTCGTGAAACTTCTTTCAGGTGTTACCAAATTTTCTTATTCATTGAACTCAATGTTCTGTTTTAATGACGCATTTTACTTTTCATCAAGTTCATGAAGATTCAATTTGTTCTTATTGGATAAATTTTTTCCACCAATAATTCTCGATTTTGAGTGTAAAAAAAAAATGTTCAATTAAATTTGTCCATCGGAGATTTGTAAAATTTAGAACAACATTCTGTTTCGATTACATCCGCATCTAGTATGCAATTAATTTATTCCTTGAAAATAATAATAAATTTATAAAGGAAGAAAATGTTGATTGCATTGAATGCGATTGAACTGAGGGGTCCCCCATGTGATCTTCATCATTCTGTTTTACTTTCGCAACGCACTCAGGAAAAAATGTCCCGCTTTAAAATAGTGTACGAAACCAACAGCCAACTATTTTTCGTCTAAAAGTATAACTATGTTATTTCCGACAAGTTTGTCAAATTTCGACTCTTTATTTAGACACACTGACCTAAAATTTTTTATTTCATTCAAGAAGATCAACAATCATGAATATTCAAATTTACAATTATGCTAATAATTATATAAATAATTGTGCTATCAGAGAAAACGATTTACGAGCTTGACCAATAATCTGACTGATTAGATTGACTAGCGTAGCAAGCAGAAATTGAAAATTCCATCTACCAAGTTCGGAAACACGAATGGTCCCAGCTGAAGCCTACTGGAATAGTCTGCAAAAATGTTGACAGTGGAAAAACTTTCTATTTCCTAAACTGAACCACACGAACCAACCATAAATGCAATTTCATTCATGGAAATGAAAATAAACTTATCATGTTCATTTTGAGATGACCATTCTATGAGCCTGAAAAAAAGAATGGAAATGGAAAAGGCATCAGGTGGTTCATTCATTTTTGTAGCTTCAGGATCCTTTGTCTTCCGTGACGAACGCTTGACATTCGATGGTATAGGAGTAAGTCTTGGAGTAAGTATATGGCTCCAATTCCTTAGTAATATTTTCGCATAATTCGACTATTCGACAATTTTTGTGAATTCATAGCTTTGTTTCCTCGGTGTTGTCATTATTATTTATACTTTCAAATTTTTATTTTATATGACAATGAAAAGTGCAAAGCTAATTGATGTTAGAAAAGTTATATAAATGAAAGGGATGTACGGCTATCAAATTAGGTTTTTCATCTCTATTATATCATCAGAATTATTTTTTCTTTGTGCTAGATTTTTTGCACTCAGTAAAGCACAAAAAGCAGATTCTACCGCAGGTAGAAACTTCAACTTGCAACTACTTTCTTCGCGTGGCTGTAGGCAGGGAAAGAATTTTTTTTGTTGGAAAGGGTTGAAAGATCGAAATGGCGGTCATATTTTGGGGAGAATTGGTTAGGGTAGCGTGAGAATGCATCAGGGATGGACCTGAAAAATTATTTCACGAAGGTGCATCCAATATTTTCGAGTCGTTTGGTGCTTTTCGTTGGACTGGGCGTGGGCCACGACGACGTGGGCAGGCGCGCGCGTTGGCTAGCCCTGGAAAGCTGGCGTGCCCATGTTGGGTAGCGACTGATCTTGGGGGGACGTTATATCTGCCGTCGCGACGCTTCCAGACCTCAGCCGCTCCTCAGCAGTCCGCCGATTCACAACCAGACCCTTACGGTCGGTAACATTATTTTTTTTTTTTTTTTACCGAACTTTAGAAATTTGATTGAAACTACGAGAAAAGTAAAAACATTGTGTGTTGTCCGAAACTTATCGTGAATAAAACTCAGAAAAATCGCAGGAAATATTGTGTAAATAAATAGCAAGTTATTGGGAGATAATCAAGTGTTCCTAGTGTGCGATTTGGATATACGTGGAAAAAAAATACCTCGATTTAGAGGTTTCTTCAAATAAGCTTGACACAACGGGAGAATTCATGCATTCTTTCAAGAAGGATTATGATAATTTGAGACGTTCCGGGAATATTTGGTTTCTGCTTGATAAAGAATGTTTGGGTTTGATTGAAAACCGCATGGATTAGTAGTGAATTTAATTGGGGGGTTCGGAATTTTGACTGAATCGAGTAGCGAGGTTGATATTTTTTGTTGAAAAAGTTTTGAATGGTTGAGGATAGTCCCAAAAGGGTTTGTTGCATTGGGTATAGCAAAGATTAGGTTTCACTCTCTCTCTCTCTCTCTCTCTCTCTCTCTGAAGTTTCACATGTAATTTGAAAAATCGAGGCGTGTTGTTACCAGTATCACCATAATTACGAGGCTCTTTTCCACTATTTTTGCAGAGATTTTAAAAACTCATCAAAATGTGTGACGACGAAGTTGCTGCTCTGGTCGTAGACAATGGCTCCGGTATGTGCAAGGCCGGTTTCGCCGGTGATGACGCGCCCCGTGCCGTCTTTCCCTCGATCGTCGGTCGCCCCCGTCATCAGGGTGTCATGGTTGGTATGGGACAGAAGGACTCGTACGTAGGTGACGAGGCCCAGAGCAAGAGAGGTATCCTTACCCTGAAATACCCGATCGAGCACGGTATCATCACCAACTGGGATGACATGGAGAAGATCTGGCATCACACCTTCTACAATGAACTCCGTGTTGCACCTGAGGAACACCCGGTCCTCTTGACCGAAGCTCCCCTCAACCCCAAGGCCAATCGTGAGAAGATGACCCAAATCATGTTCGAGACGTTCAACAGCCCGGCCATGTACGTCGCCATCCAGGCCGTCCTCTCCCTGTACGCTTCTGGTCGTACCACCGGTATCGTCCTCGACTCCGGAGATGGTGTTTCCCACACCGTGCCCATCTACGAAGGTTATGCCCTTCCCCATGCCATCCTCCGTCTGGACTTGGCTGGTCGCGATTTGACCGACTACCTCATGAAGATCCTTACCGAGAGAGGATACTCCTTCACGACCACCGCTGAGCGAGAAATCGTTCGTGACATCAAGGAGAAACTCTGCTATGTCGCCCTGGACTTCGAGCAGGAAATGGCTACCGCCGCTGCCAGCACTTCCCTCGAGAAGAGCTACGAGCTTCCCGACGGTCAGGTAATCACCATCGGAAACGAGAGGTTCCGTACCCCTGAGGCTCTCTTCCAGCCTTCATTCTTGGGAATGGAATCATGCGGTATCCACGAGACCGTGTACAACTCGATCATGAAGTGCGACGTTGACATCCGTAAGGACCTCTACGCCAACAACGTACTCTCCGGTGGTACCACCATGTACCCCGGTATCGCTGACCGTATGCAGAAGGAAATCACCGCCCTCGCTCCCTCGACCATCAAGATCAAGATCATCGCACCCCCCGAGAGGAAATACTCCGTATGGATCGGTGGATCGATCCTCGCTTCCCTGTCCACCTTCCAACAGATGTGGATCTCCAAACAGGAATACGACGAATCCGGCCCTGGAATCGTCCACCGCAAGTGCTTCTAAGCGATACGAAACTCCACAAAAATCGTATGAACCTGAAGTGCTTTCGTACTCCAGGATAGCACGGAAAAGCAACCCTCGTGCATCGTACATTTCATACGATGAAAAACAATTCAACTGCAATCATCAAAGAATCTTCATACAAGACTCATCGTATCGTTTTAACACTTCTCTATACGTATGTGTCCTGAAAATGTCTTTCGTGGCTGCCCTCGTGAGCATCCTACTCCGGTTCATCGAGCATGCATTACTTCAGGCAATGCGCAAAAGGACGATTTTCCCTACAGCGTGATAGCCATTTAGCTCGGGATCTATTCGACCAAGCTCAAACTCGTCCCAGTTCATTTTTCGGAATATCAATGATACTACAATGTCAAACGTTGACTTAACTTGATCGCGGATTTTGCACCAGGTGTTCAAAACCGTTTCTATTTGGTTCGAAACGGTCTTCTGTGAACAGGAAAGTATATATGGGACCCTCAATTTGGTTCGGTATCGGTACACCCGACAGTTCTCTTTTCTCTTGAGCTTTTTTCGAATGATTCTCCTGTGTTTATGGTAACGCGATGCTCGCTTCCTGTTACGGGATTTTGTCCACCATTGTCAAATATCAATAAAAATAAATTGAAAAAATAAAACGTCGAATTTGTAATTAAGAAAAATTATGTTATTCAAAAATACCAAATACAAGGATCAAAACCTGTTTAAGGTTCTCGTGCACTGAAACAAAGCGAAGCCACACCGTTACATACGTCTATTATACTAATTAATTTATTTTGTAAATATTATTACACTATATTATTGTTATACAATGTCAATTGTCAAAGGCAAATATACATTATCTCACACCATTTTTCCGTATCCAAATTTGTTGTCGTTTCACCTTCTCGAGATTCCAACTCTTTCACCTCTTACCCCTCGTTCCCTGAAGAAGAAAAAAAAACTGTCAAAATATATATTTTCTTGGTTTTTTCTAGTTTCGAAATTTTTGTAAGATATAAAAAAAATCTAGGTATCAATTTCTTTTTCTCCCACATGCTTAGCCCGGACTAGCTGGCTATTTTAAGGGAAGTACATATGTCAACACGAACTCCTGTACTCAAACACACAAATAGGAAGCTACGAATAATTTCTCGAAACAAAAATCGTCTGGTTTCTTGCACGAAGTTGTTGCGTAGTATTACTAAATGATTTTGACTTTGGTTTTCAATGATACAACAATGTTTTCAGAATTTATATTCGTGTATTTAAAAATTATTCGAATAAAAATTATATTTGAACAAAAAGGATGTGTTTTCATGCGAAATAATGAGAAATTTCCAACTTTTCGATTAGGATGAGAGAATATTATTTTTTGACTGGGAGCTACAAATTTAGGTGGGAGGCATAAATGGACAAAGAAAGATTGATATCTAAAGATAACGGAAACATTTGAATATAGTCTAAACGAAACAACTTAAATGTTATAATAGAGCTGAGAAAATTAATCTATAAAAATGTGTCCGCTATCTCTTAATTTGATTGAAATTGTAATTTGATTTCTGAGTTATAGTTTGTTCAATGTATTTTGTTTTATGAAAAAAAAAAGGTTTTATATAGCTTCTTCGAGATTCTTTCGTACTCATGACCGAATAAGACTCCGGCTACGACGATCCAACTCGAGAATACTTTAAAATAACCGAATTGTTGTGACGTACGCCTACTCATTGACCTTGGCCCAGTATACAGCAACTTTGACACAATATATCAGAGTCAAGGGATTTTTTACGCAGTTTCGCAACACGCGGATATGTAATTCGTTCATTTTCCTTTGTACTCGTATCTAACTTTATTTTATTGGACATACTATGAGAGTCAAATTTACGATTTTCAAACGGACTCAAACAAATATTCTCAACCTAATTATTGAGATCGGTAAAGGAGATTTTTCAAACGTTCTCTCGTGATTGCTACTCTCGTGTTCATCATAACTCTTGCATGTCAAAAATGAAAGAAGAAGGCAACAAATCGATAAATGTCGATAAATTTTCTTCTATTCTTCGTTATTCAACGACTTTTATTTATTTCGTACCTAGCTGATGTACATTGAGCAAAAATTCAATTAATTACTTTCAAATTTATTCCAATTTATTTTTGTTGCAAATATAAAAATTGTATTGAAAATAAAATGATATTTTTCAGAACTATACATCAAGTTTCATGTATATATAAAAAGAGTAAGTAGAAAGATCGATAGATGAATCAACTGTACCAAACCAATAACTTTTAATATCGAATTCCGTACCCCATTTGATAAATTATTCAAATCAACTAATTCTGTTTGCTTCAGTAATATTTGTATAATAAATAAAAATATAAGGGACTATTTCACTTTTTCTTATCAAATCAGTATACAAAAATGACATTAACTCGTAAGGTTTACCAACTGACAAAATAAAACGAGGGTTCTTCCTGTTGAAAAACAGAATTCGCTTCTGTGTGACCATAAATGGGGATTGAACGAGGGAGGGCGGCGTCGTTGGGCTGCTTCCATCACACACACACACACACACACGGTGAGTGCAATGTTTTGAGATTACGTGTAGCCGACAAAAATAGCGTGCCTTGAGCAGAAGCTCTTAACCTTAACGAATCGAGATATTCCCAACCGGACATTAAAGAAAATTTGATGCTTCGATCAAATGTTTTTCAAAATGAAAAAAAAAAAAAAAAAAATCACCTAAAGTTAGTTTTCAATAAATTTGAATACTGTGCTCAAGTAAACCTTCATTTAAGGAATTTAAATAGAAAACATTTGGGCAGATAAACAGAAGAATATGGAGCTGCTTTTGATAATGCTGAAGAATTCAAAGTCATTTTTGGGAAGTCGATTTTCGATTGAGTTGGAAATTGAAAGTAGGCAAACCCATTAACCAGAGAACTCCATTCACCGCAATAACAATGACCTGTATTTTCAGGTGCTTTGTCGTAAATCTCTTACTTCTTCTTCGTTCATTTCAATGACACAGACAGGAAGACTCTACCAAGAAATCTTGAATCTTAAATAGAAAAGTTTGAACACTAATTTATATAAAAATATCAGTAAACTTTGTTACAAATAAAAAACATTCGAATACTTTGTATCTGTAAACAAATATTACGTCATTCGAATCTCATTTGACCTTCAATTTGCTACTTCGGTTAAGATAACAGAATGAAAATATGTATTTTAGCTGATTTATGTGCAGTTTTATAATCGTGGTTTCATGATTCCTGCTTCAAAACTCACTCCGAGTGTAAGAAAAAGTATCAATTCATCTGTAAAAAAATATTACAGTTTACGAACTCTCGTATGAATAAGTATTTAGAAAATGAAATTTGACTTCTCCAATATTTTTTTTAATTCGAAGTTAAATTTGATAGCTGATTTCTCGTAGAACAATTTTTCTTTTTTTTTTTTTTTTTTTTTTACTGTCTTCAAATATTATGTATATTTTTGGTTACAAAGTGTCACGTTCGAGCGATCATGTCAGTTCATAGAGCTAACACCCAAAAGCAGAAATTTTGGCAAAATCTGGAATCGAATGTTCAATAAACACATTTGAAGCAAAAATAGTGGCTGCTAGAGGTCCTTCTCCAATAGTTATTGATTGTGTTTCGCGATTAAATTCGTTAATAAAAAATGGGGTAATGAAAAAGTACAAAAGTGTATAGGGTACGGTAGGAGTCTGAGATGATCCATGATATTTTTCCAAAATTAGAGCTCCTTTAAAATAAAAATGAGGTCAACTTTGCGCGGGTAAAAATAGTGAAAAAAAATCGAAATTGGCCAGCCACGATGGGGAAATTCGATAGTGAGAAAAAAGGAATAGAAATCCGGGAACATGAAATTAAAAAAAAAATTAAAACAGTACCACAAAAAATTTGGGTTCAGATAGTTGAAGAACTTTTAGATAAATCGATCGATCTGTATAACCAGCTGTTTTTCCATTTTGTTTTTTTTCCCCGCTAATGTAAAATTGGCAATGAATTTTTTAATAGAATTCTCATGGCGGAAAAGAGTGAAAAATGGAGACAGAAGAAAAAGAGAAATGAAGATTCAACGCGTTAGGGGAGTAGAACGGACGATTAAAAACTGGCGAATCCAGCGATCTGCTTGGGGTTGCTCGCCCAAGTTGGGTGAGCGTCGCGATGCCCGAGACACGCGCCTTTTTCGTGCCTCGTCGAGAAAGCTCCGTCTCACGGAAATGCGGGGGCGTCCGAGCGAGAGCATATATTCGACGTCGGGAAGCTTTTTCGCCACAGACGCCACCACACTCTGTCCCGTGCACGGTAAGTTATCACGAAGCTTCGTTTTCCAGAACTTCCACTTACTACGCTATCCACGGGATTCTTTTTATCCTTCAACATTTTCAATTGACTTTGTTATTTCCATCCTGATTATTCGCTCATTTTTCATTCTTCACATTTCCTTATTGACATTTGGTACGTTTTTATAATATTCATTACCCATAAATTTTTTCGATTGCCATGTTTGACTTTTTTTTAATTTCATTTCATTTATCTTTCGAATATTTTACTCATAAACTAACACAACGAATTGTCTCAAGTTTCAAGATCAATATGGTGCATGAGCTTACATTTTGATTATTTACGATTCTTTAAATTATATCGTGATTAAAGTTTTATAAATAAAAAATTACCGAGACATTTCAGATGTTCAATACTTTTTTTGTGTCATAATTATTCCGAGAATGGAAGTCTTTGATTCACATTCAGATAACTCTCTTAAACCGTCGATGCATTTTTTTTTTTAATTTGAGATACAATTTTCATTGTTTTCCTTTTTTCTTTATCATTGAATTTTGTGTATGCAATCATGTCTATTTTCTGTTTATAATTTTCAGTGGATATAGTGAAATGTTTGATTACGTTATTCGAATTTGATTTCATGTTCGTTGTTTTAATGATTTCAATGTTTAACCACTTCATTTATCATTTTAACATAATTTTTTGAGTACCGTAAGATAATCCTGTTTTACAGTGTTAACAAATTAAATTGTTTAAATTCGTTTGACTGTAACTAAAATACAGAGGCGTGCAAAAGTTTTTGGCCACTTATCAAGTACTAAACTACACTGCACGCCGTTCTTATTTTTGTAGAGGTTTGAACTTCGGTAACTTAATGACTCTGAAAGAAGCACCGAAACCAAAGTACTTTGATAGTCGGATTAGCTGTTTTTTCGATGTGCATTAAAATTATTTTGAATTATTTAATGAGTTTATATTTTCATAATTTTTCACGAATATATAGTTGAACAAAATGAAAGTTGATCATCGAAACAAAATGTATGTCAAATACATCCTGTTCAAATCTTAAGGAAACCTAAAAATAAACATTATCCATTCAATTGATTCATGAAGTAAGCCATACTAAAAATGTGAAGCAGCAAAAGAAAAAAACATGCGAACATTGAAACAGAGTGATGCACTCAAAATCGTGAAAATGAGTCAGAAAGTAATAGTTTTTTCATATTTAATTAAAAATGAATTTGGTTTATTGATGGAATGTGAACTATTTGACGTTTAGAATCAGTGCTCATTTGCTAAGAACTCTCCAAAACAATAAAAAGATTTTTGTACACATCGTTGAATCATTTGCAAACCCAACGGTGTTCGAAAAATAAAAAATCGCGTGAAATATACATTATTATCTGAATATTTGCCTTGAAAAGTCGAGTGGCAATGGAGGTTGTTTGATGAAGAAGATGAAAAAACTGTAGTATTACCGAAGCGGAAGTTAGAGGAAAAGTCGAATGAAAAATTGTGAAAATTCCGGAGTCATGTAATTGTTGGAACGTTTCGAAAAGCCCGAAGCCAACGTCCGTTGGTCGAGGTCTTTGGCCGGTTTTCCGCGATGTCTCTCACAAAACTCGGGAAAAGCGCGAACATAATTTTGGCACGAATGACTCGTTATGCTTTTCTCGGTTTGTTAACTGTTGCCAGAGGAAAAAGAAGCGAGAAGAAGAGGGAGAGTGGCGAGGGTTGGGGGGGGGGGGGGTTCATAATCGACGCTTGAACTTATAGGGAGCGTTCGTCCGTCGATCTAAACTTAGAAGCCATGGACTCGAAATAGTAACGACGCCTCTTGAGGCAAGCCACCGCTCTCTCGACTCTAGCCTATCGTTTTATAGGCAACTGGGTCAATTCTGCTTGTCTATCCATCTGCAACAAAATGGGGGGGACAATGTGAATGTTATCTGAACTATTTTTTTTTCTTTTCAAGGGAACAACATATTCGTCGGTTATTGAGTTAATTAATATTGATTTCGGAAGACATTTGATGGAAATGGCTAGAGTTTTTTAATATTGGGGATTGATCATCGTCCGAATTAGTGAATCAATGCGAAATACACAGCGTGTGAGAATTGAGAAATGATAGTTATTTCTCACCTGTTGGGTGGTGGTGGTTTTTCCATCCTGGAATGATAGATCGAACGGAATCATTGAAGCAAATATTTTGGTTTTTGATTGCAGAACCTGAAAAAGAAAAGGCACCACAATGTGTGACGACGAAGTAGCAGCTCTGGTTGTAGACAATGGCTCCGGCATGTGCAAAGCCGGTTTCGCCGGTGATGACGCGCCCCGTGCCGTCTTTCCCTCGATCGTCGGTCGCCCCCGTCATCAGGGTGTCATGGTTGGTATGGGACAGAAGGACTCGTACGTAGGTGACGAGGCCCAGAGCAAGAGAGGTATCCTTACCCTGAAATACCCGATCGAGCACGGTATCATCACCAACTGGGATGACATGGAGAAGATCTGGCATCACACCTTCTACAATGAACTCCGTGTTGCACCTGAGGAACACCCGGTCCTCTTGACCGAAGCTCCCCTCAACCCCAAGGCCAATCGTGAGAAGATGACCCAAATCATGTTCGAGACGTTCAACAGCCCGGCCATGTACGTCGCCATCCAGGCCGTCCTCTCCCTGTACGCTTCCGGTCGTACCACCGGTATCGTCCTCGACTCCGGAGATGGTGTTTCCCACACCGTGCCCATCTACGAAGGTTATGCCCTTCCCCATGCCATCCTCCGTCTGGACTTGGCTGGTCGCGATTTGACCGACTACCTCATGAAGATCCTTACCGAGAGAGGATACTCCTTCACGACCACCGCTGAGCGAGAAATCGTTCGTGACATCAAGGAGAAACTCTGCTATGTCGCCCTGGACTTCGAGCAGGAAATGGCTACCGCCGCTGCCAGCACTTCCCTCGAGAAGAGCTACGAGCTTCCCGACGGTCAGGTAATCACCATCGGAAACGAGAGGTTCCGTACCCCTGAGGCTCTCTTCCAGCCTTCATTCTTGGGAATGGAATCGTGCGGTATCCACGAGACCGTGTACAACTCGATCATGAAGTGCGACGTTGACATCCGTAAGGACCTCTACGCCAACAACGTACTCTCCGGTGGTACCACCATGTACCCCGGTATCGCTGACCGTATGCAGAAGGAAATTACCGCCCTCGCTCCCTCGACCATCAAGATCAAGATCATCGCACCCCCCGAGAGGAAATACTCCGTATGGATCGGTGGATCGATCCTCGCTTCTCTGTCCACCTTCCAACAGATGTGGATCTCCAAGCAGGAATACGACGAATCCGGCCCCGGCATCGTCCACCGCAAGTGCTTCTAAGAAGTTTCACTCGAAACACTTTATCATTAAAACGAATACTTTTTGTCTGTCTCTCTCTCAAACAAACATGCAAAAAAATAAGAACGATAATCAGGAAAAAGAAATGGAAAAGCAAGGAAAACACACCTCATACTGCCGCACCCGCTTCGTCACTTTATACTCACTGTGCTATTTTACGTTTTTGTATGTAGCTAGTCAATGTGGCGAGACTTTCGTTGCTCCGAGTGCAAAACGTCATCTTTTGTATATATAAGTTAACATCTTATTGAATAAATACTATCATATTATTCTTACAGCCCTTCAATTTATGCACGCTTTCATTTCGGCACATACCCACGCCTCAATCGCCATATAATAAAATTATAAAATGGTTTCATTCTGCTCTGTCAATCAAGATTTTCGAACCATCGATTCAATCATTTTTCAAATTATTTTGATTTTTAAAATTCACGAAAAATTGTCCACGATTTCAAACATTGGTTAATTACAAAAAGCGGTATACGAGATCGAGTCGATATTTCTGTTCTCTATGAAATTTCAGTAAATACAGAATATTCGAAATTTCAATCAATTATTGCACTCAGTTACTGTCGAGTTTCACGGTGTGTCACTAATCATGCATGCGAGATTTCGTGATGGTTTTTTTTTTCTCACTACAAGTTATTGTTAATCTTTTCTTTTTTTTTTGACATTTCAATTTTCCAAGTGCAATCAGTTTTTCCAGAAGTTACTGTTTGATTTTTACTGCATGCACTTTGTATCAGATCGCCTCGATCTCGTCCTCCGGTGGTTTTGATACTTCAATGAAAATTAAAGTTGTTACGAGTAGTATTTTTTCTATAAATCATCAAATTCGAAAGAAAGAAAAAAACACAAATAAACAAAATACGATCAATTTAACAATAATTCAAATCCGAACCAATTTGGAGTATTGTTCTATGATACTACCTGTAATTGACACAGATAATATTTTTTATTGATCAGTATGTTTCAGCAATAAACAAAAAAAAACAATTTAAATTTTGTATGTTTCCGAATTCTCATAAAATTTTATTGAATTCGGTTTCTTTCCTACAATTAAATTAGAGTGGAAAATTTTTCCGAAAAATTTATTACCTCAGATATATGAGGTTGCGTAATTTGAAAAAGAGTATTTCAAAGTTGAGCTCGGGTTATATTTGGAGTTGCGGATACACCCAAATGTTGAATAATCGATAGGATTGCTCGTTTAGGTCTGATTTAGTGCATCGACATTTAGCTGGGTTTTATCGAGATCTTTAGCAACGAGCTTAAAATAGCTACTACACGACTCGTAGAATTTTCGTAAAACTTTGAAAAATCGTTACAAAATAATTTGTCAATGGAAATTCATGTTTTCGGAATAGAGACGTCGCGAAATTGTGCGAACTTCATTTTTTTCTCCATGAAATTACGTGTTTTTATTTCTTATTTTTCTTATTTGCACTACAATCCACATTTTTTTCGTTTTTCATTATTATACCATCGAGATATTTCTTTTTTGAAACAAGTAACTATTCCGAATGCGGAGCGATCCGTAGAGTATCAAAAATAGATGGAATTCGTCGAAGAAAATTTTGACGAAACGCGATAATTTCAAATTACGAATAGGCGTTTTCGAAAAAAAATTTCAATCACAGCACATGGATATTTATAACCAGGACGATCATCCCACAAAATGCTTGGAAAAGGGAATGAAAAATTGCGAGAAATAAGGACTGCGATGCATCGAGCCTTGGTAATTTGAGTAAAATAATGTTGACACATTAAAAACCATGAATATTTAATAATTTTTTATTTCTTTTTCAGGAAACTGATTCGGAAAAAAAAATGGGAAAATATTTTCTGATTCCATTTTTTCAATCGTGGAGTCATAAATAGACGGCATAAACTAACGTGAGCAAAGTTACCGAATCGTCCATGCAATGGAATATTCCAGAAAAAAAAAAAAAAAAAAAAAAAAAAAAATACGATCTACGAAGGCAATTGGGATGGAAGGAAAAAAATACAGAAAGTAAAGGAATGTAAATCGGAGTAGTTTATTCAAATTACGTAACAAACGAGTCAGTTCATTAAAATCTACCTTATTCTACGTGAAATAATAAAATATATTGATATCCAATATAATAATTACAGCGATGGGAGGCCATAAATATTCAACGAAAATTGCAGACCGATGCAGAGATTTCTGGTCTTGGTGGTTTTGCGAATCTTCACGTGTGTGGGCGTCGCAAATCAGCGAACGACGTCCATATTAGGAGAGGTAAAACGTCTTATTATCCGTAATAGATAAAAAATAAAAATAAAAAATAGGTAAAAAAAAAAAAAACTAAAATCATGCGTGACGCGATTGTCAAAAAATCGGTGTGGGTGTACATTGAAAGGGGATGAAAACGTCATTTACCACGATGAAACGGGTGCGGTAAACTCTGATCCATCAAATCCCTCGTTGTTTTTTCCATTGTTCTTCGAGATCCCTCGGGATTGGTTTTGTTGTCACTTCCGGTAATATTTTAAGGGATTTTGTAACGACGATAGATATAACAACTTGTCTAATAATCGCACTGTTGAATCAAAACGGAAACGTATAGATAAGGGATCGAAAAGAAAAGTCTATTAAATTGGGGTAATGAAAAAATGACAAGTTTTAAAGTGGAAGAGAATAAAATCAAACGGATTTCTCGCTATATTTTGATTTTTGAAGGAGCTTCAGAACTTTGAGCGTCCGGATAATTCGACTGGGGGTCAGATGTGGACACAGGGAACTGGGATTTCGAGGATTCCGAGCTCAATAATTTGATACCGTTTTAAAATAAGGGACGAGTATGAATTAAGGGGTTTATCGCAAGGATCGTTTAAAAACGTAAGAGCGAAGAAAAAAGTGTGAAATTGTTGGTTAAGGAAAAGAGAACGGACCAAAAGTTTTGTTTCGGCGCACGTTTCGGTAGAGCTCCTATAGTAAGTAACGTCCAAGTGTCTCGTTAGGATCTTCGTCGTGGTCGTGATCGTCTTCGTCGTCGACCCTTTCAGCCGAGAATCAAAGGGGTCTACGGCAACGGAGGGAGGGGGGGAGAGATGGAGACGGGGGTTTTCGTACGGCCGGGTGGGGCACGGCGCCTTATTTGGGTTCGGGGGGCGTCGCCCGTCGCTCTTTCGGCGTCTCGACGATTTTCTCGATTTTGTTTTCTTTTTCTTATTCGAACGGGTGGGCGCGCGCGCGCGCGCACTTTCAACGTTGAATCTTTTCTCAACACTGTTTAGGGTAGACTAAGGACTATGTGCGAACGTTTCACCAGAGGCGCCCCCCGATGCTTAAAAATCAACGGACTTCCATGTAAGGGGCGGATCGCTATTTTTGGCCTCAGACCGATATGGATAAAGGGATCCCACATCGGCTGCAGTTCGCCACTCGCTGCTTGCTCCCTTGCAAGACAAAAGCCCTCAAAAGCGCGTCGCCGATTTTTACACTCGCTCCACGGTACAAATCTTTCTCTCATTCTCAATTCAATATTCATCGGACTCTCAATTGCTCTTTTTCGTCTTCGTATTTCGTACGTTTTTTTTCTCTCTCTCTCTCTCTCTCTCTCTCTCTCTCTCTCTCGTTATTTCTTCATCATCGATATTGTCGATTTTTTCAATTCTAACATTCGTCTCTTTCTCATAAAAAATCGTTATTTTACATATTTTTATTCCGAGTGTGAGTGCGTGAGATTATTGTTATTTTTTTTTTAAATACTTTTCGCGAGTGCTGATTTCGCGTTCAACTTATTTGAAAACAAAAAAAAACCAACGATTTTGCTAAGTGTCAAGGGATTTCGGTAGTGCAACTTATCGATTGTTTCGGAAATTATTTTTTTTTTTCGATTTCGATTCTGAAAAGTTTGATGCGAATACGTTTTTATTGATAAAGAATTTCGATTTTTTCCATTCGAAGATGTCGACAATCGTGAATTTTTGTTTTCGCTAATTTCGATCATAATTAATTAACTGTAAATTGTTGCTTTGACCCAGTCGAAATATTCTCCAATGAAAAAGTTATTTCGCGAAAATTATTCGTCGATTTTTCAAATTGAGATTTTTCTGAGTCAACGATTTCGATGAAATGTTACTTTTTATTGGATATTTGTGAAGTGCGATTAAGTGATTTTGGACGGGCTTCACATTTGAATCGTAAAAAAAAAAGAAATAAACCAGTGCCATGAAAAAAAGGATTGATTGTGCATAAAATAGGGAAATCTAAGAATCAAATATTCAAAGCTAATTTTTCGTTTATCAAACCACTCGATTGAATATATTTTTGAGAGCTATTTCAAAATTGGATTAAAATTCGAGATTGTTTAAAAAAACAATATCGAAATTCGTAGAGAGAAATTAACGGATTGCTTTTCTTCGTTTCATTCCAACTACAAGAATGATTGGACTATAGCGTGGTGTTGAATACCACTAAATAACAAATTACATCATTAACCGAAGTTGATGAGTAAATTTCTAATTATAAAACGATATTGTGACATAATGGAATAAATTTCGGACCATTATTTTCATTTTATGTAATTCCAAAAGATATTAATTAACTAGAAACTTGCGAAATCGAGATTTTATTGATAATTTTATTTGTCTTATTCCCGCATAGATATTCCAACGGCAATTTTTTGTCAGTAGAGTCTCATTGAAAAAAGAAAAAGAAAAACAGACGGTTGAACAGTGACTATTTCATTTTAAAAAGTGTGCAATTTCACAATCATTTGAAATAATCTTACTGAGAGTATTTGTTATCTGAATTAGTTAACGAGCAAATTTACTGGGAATGCCTGGGAGCAGAAGATTTTATCTTGACGAAAAAATGTTTCATATCTATTTGCAGAACGTAATCACATAAATCAATCAAGATGTGTGACGATGATGTTGCGGCGTTGGTCGTGGACAATGGTTCCGGTATGTGCAAGGCCGGATTCGCCGGAGACGATGCTCCGCGAGCTGTGTTCCCCAGCATCGTTGGACGCCCTCGTCATCAGGTACGAATTATTTGATCGAAATCGTTGGACGATGTTGAGTGAATCGATGGTAAGAAAAATAAGAATGCTGAGTGATTTATTCGGGAATTCGTAATGACAGGGCGTGATGGTCGGTATGGGTCAAAAAGACTCGTATGTCGGCGACGAGGCTCAGAGCAAGAGAGGTATCCTCACCCTGAAATACCCGATCGAGCACGGTATCATCACCAACTGGGATGACATGGAGAAGATCTGGCATCACACCTTCTACAATGAACTCCGTGTTGCACCTGAGGAACACCCGGTCCTCTTGACCGAAGCTCCCCTCAAC
This sequence comes from Campoplex nolae, assembly GCA_037893425.1. Taxonomy (NCBI): domain Eukaryota; kingdom Metazoa; phylum Arthropoda; class Insecta; order Hymenoptera; family Ichneumonidae; genus Campoplex; species Campoplex nolae. Next base: position 84,294 of record JBBLXU010003599.1, on the reverse strand, counting down.
CCCAAGGCCAATCGTGAGAAGATGACCCAAATCATGTTCGAGACGTTCAACAGCCCGGCTATGTACGTCGCCATCCAAGCCGTCCTCTCCCTGTACGCTTCCGGTCGTACCACCGGTATCGTCCTCGACTCCGGAGATGGTGTTTCCCACACCGTGCCCATCTACGAAGGTTACGCCCTTCCCCATGCCATCCTCCGTCTGGACTTGGCTGGTCGCGATTTGACCGACTACCTCATGAAGATCCTTACCGAGAGAGGATACTCCTTCACGACCACCGCTGAGCGAGAAATCGTTCGTGACATCAAGGAGAAACTCTGCTATGTCGCCCTGGACTTCGAGCAGGAAATGGCTACCGCCGCTGCCAGCACCTCCCTCGAGAAGAGCTACGAGCTTCCCGACGGTCAGGTAATCACCATCGGTAACGAGAGGTTCCGTTGTCCCGAGGCCCTCTTCCAGCCTTCATTCTTGGGAATGGAATCATGCGGTATTCACGAGACCGTGTACAACTCGATCATGAAGTGCGACGTCGACATCCGTAAGGATCTCTACGCCAACACCGTACTCTCCGGTGGTACCACCATGTACCCCGGTATCGCTGATCGTATGCAGAAGGAAATCACCGCCCTCGCTCCCTCGACCATCAAGATCAAGATCATTGCCCCACCTGAGAGGAAATACTCCGTATGGATCGGTGGATCGATCCTCGCCTCCTTGTCCACCTTCCAGCAGATGTGGATCTCCAAGCAGGAATACGACGAGTCCGGCCCCGGTATCGTTCACCGCAAATGTTTCTAAGCTCACGTTAACGGCCGCCATCCGCACATCCACCTCGCTTATAATATATCTTCTTTTATGCCTGGGTCTTAATGGCCCGTGAACAAAAAAAAACAACAAAATCAAAAAATTGAAAAAAAAAAAAACAAAAACACAAAGGGACACTCGATCGCGCGTATACGCATTATCCAGCCAAAGAGAGAGACATGGAAGGGAGTTCTTAAGCCAAAAATCGAAAAACCAAAAAAACACACACGGGGAAAGTTTGCAAAAAACCAAGAAAAGCCAAAAAATGAAGAGGAAAAAAAACGAAAAAACGTAACGAATATTCAAGTGCCTTTATTACACACATTTATCAGACTGTATTGTACTTTGTAGTTTATACAACATGACTATTTGTTATTAACATTAATTTATTATTACTTTTAGTCCTCAAGTTTTAATTTTGTGAAAGCGTCCATCTTTATTTCACAAGAACGCGTTTCTCGCTCCACGATTTATTCGTTCAATGCGTCCTTGTCCCTTGACCAGCATTCCCCCCCCCCCCTCAACCTGGCCCATTTTGCAAAACACGATTCATTGATTGTCGATTGTCAAAACGGATGAAGAAAAAACAAACAAAAAAAAGAAAACCCGAAAAAAGACGTACGGAATATACGGACTCGTCGTCGCTGGCTCATATTGCTGCCCGGCGTATTTTTCTCTCATTATACATCTTAATGATAATATAATAATGATAATGATAATAATAAATAATTGTATTCCATAAAAACAAAACGTATCAGAGTCCATGAAACTATCAACTGCCCCCATTTCTTTTGCTCTCCTCTCATTTACATTTCTCTACTTCCGATCTTCATCATTATTGAATACCGTTCTTCTTCGATGCTATAGGAGGTGATGATGAAAATAGAAAATCAATATCGACTCCAACGTTGAAAAATTCTCTCGCTCCTCCAAGTTTTTTAGATTTTCACCGTCTTTCTTCAATATCATTCCACGTCTATGCATTTTTCAGTTGCACTTGTTTCTTCGCTTTTTGTCTTGTCGATTTTTTTTTTTTTTTTTTTTTTTTTTTTCAATTGTATTTAATTCGAATGGTTCATTGAAATTCTTTGGCATCGTCGAGTTTTCTTCATGGGAAGCCCTGCCGGGATCGCATCTCGAGTTCATACACATGTGTTTGCCACGTGCCAGACCAACGCTGAGAAGAAACACGCGCAGCAAAACCCGGGTACAAATTAAGGGATAGTAAAAATAGAGATCTACGGACGGTCCCTGCCGAGCTTCGGATGCCATAACCGTTTCGAGGCAGCTCTCTCTCTCTCTCGCTCTCTCGCTCTCTTTCCATCTCTATCTTTATTGCAGGACAAGCCCAGCTGCGAACCAAGCCTTAGAAGGCCTCCACCGAGACGGTTTTAAGTTCAGTGAGAGAGTAAAAGAGGCTTACGAAGCTTTTCTTTTTTTATTCTCCCTCTCCTTCCCAAATTTTCGTATATCAGTCTTTGTTTCCCTCTCTTTCCCTCCATCTGTTTCTTTCACTCTTTGCCTCTTTTTTTTTTTTTTCACTGATCGCGATTTCCGTTCATTTATTCTGGTACTGCAGCTTCTTGATTTCTGACAAACACCCAGAAATTTTCGTCGTTCGTATGAATGAATTATATAATTATTCTTTTTCGTTATATATCTTGCTTTGACTCGCTGATCATATTACTCTTTATGTTCCTCGTTGAAATGACTTTTCAAATAAATCGAATATCCAATTTTCGTCCGATTATAAACATTTTTTTTCGTTTTCCAATTACATAAATATTTTCGACACTATAAACAGGTCTTATCTCTGTTGTTAAGTTTTTTGGGATCATATCTATCGAAATTTGAAAAAATATATCTCCATTTTGAAATACATTTGGGAAATGTATAGGCATACAAATGTTGAGGATTTCGTTTCGTTTCTGCGGGACTCTGAAAATAGATTTGTGTCAATTTGTGTGTGTGTTTTTTTTTCGTGTTTTATTTCATTTATTGACAAAAATTGTAGAAATATATTATTATCGATTTATTATTATCAATATTATCGATATAATTAATATCGTAGAAATGATGTTTCCCACATTTTATGATCGAATGTACAGATTCGTTAACTCCCAATGTTCGATATTACAAATTTAAAGAGTCACTACGTGCTCTCACTCGAATTCAATGTTTTTTCAAAAAATAATTGCGACAAATTTATAAAAAAGTGAAACAAAATTGCACGAATATTTGAAAAAATTACGAAACATTATCTAAGCTGGGAAATAGTGAGAAGAAAAAACAAAGTTTACAGTCTGAGCAATAATATAGTGAAAACGCGAGAGCTCAGAATACAAATGATTGAAACTAACTTGACAAAATTGTGTTAGAAAATAGCTTTGGATTGCAAAAATATTAATTATCTTTTTTCACATCAATTTCAAATATAATTCCAGGTGTGTTTGTTATACACGTAAAATTATGAAAAAATTCGATAGTTCGAATCTTTCGTTCGATCGTTCAAACCGATCAATCACTGATTTCATTTCATCTATGAAAACAATGTACCAAAAATCCTGAAAAACTTCGTACGCTGAACGCGGTCAATAAATTGGCGCGGTTTCAGTAATTTCAAGATATTCTCGGATTTAGCCAATTTTATGTGACAATTGTATCATCTTCGGCTTCAATATTTTTTTTTTGCGAAGAAGAGATCGTTTCTACACATTAAAAATTACAAAATTTGATCGATGCATGACAGTTCGAAAAACTGAAGATTTTTTTACTCAACCGAAAGTAGATATAACATCGGTACGTGAAAATCCCCACCAACCTTCAGGTTTCTAGCTCGTTACACGCGACGCTATTTTTTGTGATAGAAAGCATGAGTGCGCTTGTTGCTCTCTTCATGCTTTGTGTCACGAAAAATTATAGCATCGTGTGCAGCGGGCTTAAGAATCTCTAGTAATCCCTAGGCATATATCGTATGGGGGGAAACGTGGTCTTTGCTCTTTGCCGAGAGACGAGAATTTCGCGCGCTTTCTACCATGAATCGATCTGTAGTGACTACTGTAGTGGTGCGTTGACGGCCAAATGTTTTTCTTTTGAAATTATCGCGAAACGTGACAGCGAGCTTGAACGAGAATAATTTCCGTTTATAAATAAATAATTAATATCCAATTTTGTGAGGTTAAACAAATAAATAGCTGCAGAAATGTCCAGTACGATGGAATCGACAGAATCTAATGGTATGTCGAATTTTGAGGTTAAAAAAATTTAACTTTTCAGCGGTGTCAAAACAAAGTACGAAAAGAATCATTTTTTAGCAACAGGTTTTTGCGAAAATAGTAACGCAACAATGGACTTGGACAATGGAGAAATTGCGAAAAATTTTAACTCAACGAGCCCCTCAAAAAGTGCTGTTTTGATCGAGTCCGAAATTACCAGACCATCCGAGAATCAAAATTTACTTTGCGATGATGTTAACCTCAAAACTACAGTCGACAAAAACACCGGAGAAAAAAATGACAATAATGTCGACGATGAAATTTGTGACAGACCAAAGAAGAAATATAAAATATTTTTGGACAGTGATTCTGAGGAAGAAGAAAATTCAACTTCTTCGTTCTTCGAAAAACTCAAGACTGATAGCAAGTTGGAAGACTTTTCGGCGGCCAATGGTAATAATGTCTCTGAAAAATCTGATTTCGCTACCAAAATCCAAAATTCCAGAAGATTCATCGATAGCGACTCTGATGAGGACAGTGCTATTGTTAGAACAAATGTAAACAGTAATGACCAGAAAGAATGTGAACATTTGGACCAAAGCGCTAATGCTAAATCTTCGGTAAGCAAAATTTGTAATTGAAAAAGTTCATATTTTAGTGCATTACCATATTTATTCATTCATCGATGAATTCTTCAGCGTCTTCTAGTTTTCATGGGTCGAATCGATCTAAAAATAGTTGTAATGAACACTAATATTTTACAGGTTACATGTTCAACATGTTCAAAATTTTCTTCCATCTATTCATGAGGTTTTGTAAGTTAACGTAGTTATTCTGTTTTCCTTTCTTCCGCCGTACAAAAACTGTTAAAAGAAGTCATTCGCATACCAGTTATGGCTCTGGACCTATAATTTTTCTGTTGATTTCTGTTGAACTAGAAAATTTGATAAATCAATATTATCATCAATCGGTCCTGTTTTGATAATTAATCCTTCGACTGTGCAGTCACCTTGATCCGTGCATCGATTGGGTTTGTATCTGTTCTTTATTGAAACTCCTATGTCCGTAGATTGATTGCCCAAATTTCAGGGTATCTAACAACCTGAAAAGTCATGAAAAATGACCATTAACCTTTAGATGGCTGGGATTTGAGAGTTGAAATCGCCCTTCATATCACTGGGCGAGCCAATATATTGGCTTTTCGGTCCTCTAGAGGTTACACCTGATTTCCAACAGGTGTCCGCAGTTTTCATCATCATTTTTGTGTTTTCATAATTTCGTATGGAAATTTTAATAACAATTCCAATCTGTTTCTTTCTTTCCCTGACTATTTTTTTCTGAATACTTTGGAATTTCCTAATTATATCAATAAGTCGACGAGACAAATGAATTTACATAAACGTGAAAAAAAAGAAAAAAAAATGTCTAAAAAATTCAAGTGAATACAAAAAAATGAAATACAACTTTTCACTCCTTACAGATTATTCCAAATCTCATTGTTCACGAACTGTTTTCTTTTCTAAAAATTTCTTAATCGTATATTTTTTTGTTAGCGTACGACACACACAGTTTTTCAAAGAGCACCATGGAAGTATCAGGATTCTGAAAATTTTCATATTTTCATACTTATGATTTATCCATAATGTCATGAAAAAATCCATATTTCTTGGCCTAAATATCCTTAAAATTCGCAGGTGATTGAGAAAAAAACTAGAGATAAACTCAAGTTCAGACTAGGGTAACGAATAACTTCTGAAGCTAAACTCGAGTTCAGACTAGGGTAACAAATAACTTCTGAAGATAAACTCGACAAAAACTTATGGATTATACCAATCTGATACACATGTTTGGAATGTATAAATTGAGTACAGATTAATTAAGGGTCGCAACATAACAATCTTCAATCAAAATCTTAATAAAAACTAATACTTCAGTTCAATTTTTTTGGACTTACCGTTCATACAATGGTTGTTTCTGGTAGGGTAACTGAAACAACCAGTGTTCTAAAACTTTTAATGTTTTCAATAAGAATAAAGAGAGTTCAAGAGATTTTTCCTTTTATTTGAAGAGCTTTAACAGATGGTCGTAGTTTTGCAAAGTTTTGTATATTTTAAGCTGCCAACATTCTATTGTTTATAATAGTTTTAATGCGAAATACAATGAAAATTTACTGTGTTTTTGGATTCTCCATCAGCTATGGTCCCTCAATAATTGAAAGTGGAAATTCAATTAAAAATAGAAAGAATAAGCAATCCAAAATAAAGCATAAACATGAAATATAAGTGGATGAATTATTTGTTAACACAATCTGTGATTCAAATTTAGATATATTTTTGCAGAAGCCGAAATTCCGCACAATCATAGATTCGGATTCAGCCGATGAGGATGAACCTGATCCGCCAGATTCATTGCAAGTTGATGATCACAATGAAGCTTCGTTCGAAAATAAAAACAAAACAGTAAGACTGCAAATGATTTTCTTGTTTGTCCCAAAGAACTGATGCATCGATTGAATGTAATTGAATTTATTTTTTTACCAGAAATCAAAACCAAAACTCAATAGTATCTTGGACTCTGAATCTGAGTACGATGATAGTTCGCATCGCACCGCTCCCACTGTGAAGAAAAAAGTTAACCGTAAAAAAAGTACAAAAGCTAAAAGTAAACAAGTGAGTAATCAACTTTAAGTATTGATTAAGTACGACGATAATATCGTTAAAATAGCAAAAAAAAAATGGAGAAAATAAAAAAAAAAGGAAATGAATCGAATTAATTCTTTTTTCAGAAATCAAAATCTGATTTGGTCGATACAGATTCGGAAGAAGACTCACAACGTCAAAATGTCGATGAATCTTTCAACGAAGCAAGTGAAAATTCAGCAGCTGGGAAAGAAAGTGGAAAAAATACGAAAAAACGATCGGTGAGAATTTTTAGTTAGATCTTGATATATTCAGGATAAAAAAATCGACAGTGTGTTCCAAACTGTTTTTTATTTATTTTTTTATTCGTATAACTTGACCGTTCAATGCGATAAAAAATCTTTTTAGGGTTCTGTACGAGCTGCAAAAGACGAGGCAATGCGTCAAATCCATAGCGAAACACAGAGGCTCATTCGAAATTCAGCAATTTCTTTGCCTTATCACGTGCCAAAACAGCGCACGCTGCAGGATTTTTTGAACAGAAAAAAAGTAATTCCTTTGCCAGAGGGTTTATCCACGACTTTGAAAGTAAAAATGTCCTCTGAAATCGTCAGGTTTGGAAACATTTATTCTCAAACTATAATGCATGAATGATGATAAAATGAGAAATGGATGATTACAACAACAAGAAAATAAGAAAAATTGGTTGCTAGAACGTGTACGTGCAAAGATGTTTTGCACGTACGATCTCGTGATAAAAGTTTCATACGGTCAAAATTTTGGTACGGAAATCTGTAAACTTTCAATCGTTACTGAAATTTCGCGAATATCGCCCTAATATAACAATAGTGCCAAAAAGTTATTGGCGAATTCATTGAACAAATTGCTTAACAACAACCAAAAATCTTTTTTACACTTGGGGAAAAATGCTATCTTAAATTTCTCTACACAACGCTGGAGTTTGTTTGGGATTTTCACATAATTTTGAATATTTCTTGTCCTTATGAAATAAAAAAAAAAATAATAGATATCGAGCTGAATCCGTTGTCAGAAACGAATTTAGTTGCTGTCAGAATTTCAAAAGTTTTCATTCCAACGAAAATTTAAAAGGTTTAGTCGTCAATGAAACCTTACAAAATTTGATTTGTGTCGAACAAATTCAAAATTATTCAAGAAAATCAACGAATTCATTTTTTTCACGAGCTAATTTTATTATAATTTCACTATTGAATATCAATCTTCGTGACGTTTTAGGGATGAATTTTTTCAGATATTCTGTGAACCGCAACGTACCAAAATTTTAATGGGAATTGAAATTTTAATAAAAAGTACCGAAAATTTAATAGAACGAAGTTATTAGTACGAGTACATCGGTACATACGTCATTCATCCTTAAATTTATTGTCAATTTTGATTCCATAACACGAATGCGTCAGATTGATTTATTAAAATGTACAATTTTATGGTGAATATAGCAAAGCGTTGGAAGAAAAAGAGAAAGAAGCTGAAGCTTTTTACAAATCGTCGGATTCGGAAGAGGAAGAGATCACATGTACGCCATTGAGTTCAAACCTGTTGGACGAAACGATGTGCCCGGTTGATCAACCGTCAATAGAAGAGACGCAAAAAAATGTAAAGAATGATCTGCAAAACGTGCACAATAAGAAAGAAATAATACAGCAGGGTGGAGCAGAGATTGGAGTACCGCGGAAATTATTCATCGACGAGCCGTTGGAAAAAGAAATAAGCGTGGAATCAAAAGAGGGCGATGATGACGATTCTATGAAATTGGATCCGCGAAAAAAGACAAAAGAAACAAAACAAGGAATGAGGGAAGGAAACGCACCGAGAAAATTATTTCCGAGCGATTACGACGAAGGCGTTGATTCACCGCCAAAGGACGAGGTGATCGCATCGGAGGATACCACTGATTCCGGTAAGCGTCGAGAAATCGAAGTCGATCAGGAAGCCGTTGACGAGGGAATACATTCGTTGGAAAAAAACAATGAATCGAGCGATGATTTCAAAGAAAACGAGTTTGTATCGAAGATGACTGATTCCGAGTTATCAGAGATCTTGGAGGAGGAAAAAATCAATGAGAAAAACGATGCAAATCCGTCCAATGAATTACTCAATATATCAGAAACTCCTTTTATCAGTAACAAGGAATACGCGAAATTGAACGAGCGTGAAAAATCGTCAAAGATTCGTGAAGATCGTATAGATAATTCGGAAATTGCTGAAGATCCTGCGAAGCTTGTTTTCGGTGACGTGATCGGTCTTCCACCTCCGGATTTCGACGGAGCGTCTCCAGGCTCGAAAACATTGAAAACAAGAAAAAGAATTCTTTCTACGTTTTCAAAAACTCAGCCGAAATTGCGCGGCTCGCCGGGGATGATGATCGACTTGACGAACGACTCAAAGCCCGACAAAGAAGGCATCCAATCGTTGCGTGATCGTTTCTTCAGACATTCGACCATTAACAAACCGAAAGAAGTGCAGAGTTCCGTTAGTATTATGAGGACCGAGCAAACGCCACATGGTCTTAAAGTCGTAGAAGAAATTTTACCGTACAAAATTCCCGTTGGAGGATTGACCGAAAAGGAATTACAAAAACCCGGAGCTAAATACAAGAGATTAAAAATGGATTTGATTCAAAAAATGGCGATTAAACGAGGCGAGGAATGGGAGCTAGAGGCACAACGGGAGAGAAAAAATCGCGTTGAGGAAGAGGGCGAAGATGAAGAAGAAGACGAAGAGAAAAGTGAGAAGGAAGAGGAGGAAATTAATGAGCTGGATGAAGAGGAAGGGATGACGGAGAGCGAACCGGAAGTGGATGATATGCCAGTTGAGAAACGTAAGAAAAGAAAGCTTCGAGAATTCGCGGACGAAGAAGCTGAGGTCAGTCTCGAAGAGGACGAGGAAGATGAGGATGAAGACGTCGAGGACGAAGAAGACAATATATCTTTAAGAGTAGAAAACGACGAAGATACACAGGAAAATTGTTCGGACACTGAAAGTTTGAAAAAACCTCGAAGAACTCGTATCGTTAAATCTTTTGAAGATGATTCAAACTCTCAGCCTGATCGGCCGTTCGGGACGGACGGTGGTGGAAAAATTCTGGAACGTACGAAGACCGACGTTGACATGTTCGCACCAGAGAACGACGGTTGGTCGAGTGATAACGAGGTGGAATTTCCACCCTCGCAGATTCTACCACACGATCGAGCGGACGGTCAAAGTCAACTTTGCAAAACTCCCTTGACAGCTATCAACATTCTTCGCTTCGTATCGCCCATAACACAATTGACAGCTTTGAACACTTCTTGCAACAGCCCGAAAGAGAGTCCAGCCGATATTTCTCTCGAGAGTTCACGAATTTTCGGATCTTTTAGCGACAAAACACCGATCAGCTTCAAAGAATCGCCTATTTCATGCGACAAAGATAAACGATCGAATTTACAGAAAAAACTGTTCGAAGACACGACTGGCGCGGTCAACGATGAAGAATTGATGGGTCTGTGTTCTGGAAAGTTTACCGGTATAGAGAACGAGGCAAAAGATTCGATCGATCCGATGGAAATTTCGTCGGGAGAAAGAGTTACGGAAACACAACTGTTGGGACTTTGTTCCGGTACATTCACCTCCCAGATTTTGGATTTGGACGGGGGAAAAGATGAGAAAAATATTAATGAGAATTCACAAGATATAAGACTCACTATGGACGGCGATTCGGATGATTCCTGCGACGATGCGACCTCGAGAGAAATTAAGAAATCGAAATATGGTAGTCTCCGAGTTAAATCATCGTCCGAGGATGAAAATTCGGAGGACGAAAATGCGTCGAAAAATGTGAAAAAACGAAAAGTTCAAAAGTTGGATTTGTCCGACGACGAGGAATCTTCCGATGACGAAGAGAATGAGGAAGAAGTTTTGGAAAATGACGAAAAATACGTCGATTATGACTCGGAAGAAAACGAAGTTGTTGTCCCGAAGAAGGATATTAAAAAAGTGGCTGCTACGTTTCTCGAGGCCGAAGCCGAACTTAGCGAGAGCGAATGGGGTTCCGAGGACGAGGACGAAAAAGGTTTAGATCGGCTAGAATTCGAGGAAGCCGATGAAGAAGAAATCGACGAAAATCAAATGAGAGATCAACTAGGGAAAATTCACATGCGTCGGGTTCAGGATGATGATCAGCGGGAGGTTAGAATGCTGCAAGAATTGTTGTTCGACGATGGCGACCTTCACACTGACGGCAGCGGTCGTGAGAGAAAATTCAAATGGAAGAATATAGGTAATTCATTTTTATTCCGAATCCTTCTTCATATTTCACTTTCTGTTTTGTTGACGAATCAATTCATATTTCTCGAATCAAATTTCGGATTTCATATTAAATTACGGTTAAACTTTATAAGAGTTATTGATATCCCTTAATTAATGTAATAACTGAGTTGATTTCTCCATCGAAAATTGCAGATAAATCAATCTTTTCAATTCTCCCAATTTTTAAAATTTGCAGTCCATTAATAATTCCTGTAAAAACAAATCATAATGATATCATTTTTTCATTGTACGAGGTAAAAAAGTGCTTTGCATCGGAAACATCCGTAATATTTCAAAATCCATACCTTAAACATCGTAAATAAAGTACAAGTATATAATTCGCACAATATCGTTGTATTATCTCCTGGAGATGTACTTTTTTTTTGTTAAAAACCAGTAGATCAGTATATCAAACAAGTAGAAAAACCATTTTAAAAATGTCAATTCGTTTTTCTAGAATTTTAACATAGATAACATAGATAAGATAGATATATGAAACAATACTTTGTATTCAAACTTTCAGATAAATTAGGTGATGACGACAAATTTGGTTCCCGAGATGAAGATGGTGGAGAAAATGGAGATATGGTTGACGATGAAACCGATTTGGCTTGGCTCAGTGAAAAAATAGAACGCGAAAAATTCCTCGAAGGCAAAACGGTACAAATTAAAAAAAAAAAAAAAATCAGTTGAATTTTTATTTAATATTTATCTACGAAGAAATATCACTAGAGTTTGAACTTCTTTAAAAAATTTAAAAACTTGTTCCAAAAAATGTTTCATTCCTCAAAAATGGTAAAAATTAAAAATCGATTGAAAATCCCTGACGTATTGTATTTTCAGAAAACTAATGTCGACGAGGTGATCGAAGAACTGGCAGCTGATAGTCAAGTTTTTACCCTGGGAATGAAAGCTTTAAAAAGGACCAAAAGTACTCAGAGTTCTCAAAAGGAACAACCCGAGCCTGTGATTACGAAGCCAATGGCTTCACGAACAATTTTGGATTTAGTAGATACCCAGAGTTTTGGGTCAAGTAGAACAATTATACGCGTACGTTAATTATTAACTTTGCTCATCAAAAAATCTTTTTGTTTGTCATTGCCAAAATGAATAAAAGTTTTTACACTTTATGTCCATTACTTCAAAATATTATCAATTATTGTTTCCATGTTATTTCAGAAAGCCGTTTCTAGAGGATCGTTTTTAGCACGAGGGGACGAGTGCTTGGCTCGAATGGCTGTACATTTGAAAGAAACGGACACGACCGTTATAAAAAAATCGAATCCACGAAATTTCGTATTCGGTCAAATAAATCCGTCCGATGAGGAACCCACGAAAATAAATGAAAACGATCGAACAGGAGAGATTTCGTTGGATACATTGAAGGTACCTCCTGGTTTTACATCTTTGCATAAATTAAAAGAATTGAAATCCACCAGTTTTGCCATTTCTGCACATTTTTGTTTCGTGACCAACTAATTTTATTTGTCTGTCATTTTTAATTGAAAAATTTGTTTCTCTTACTCTTTCCTTAATTGAGATTCCGAGAAATGTTGAAGTACTCGATATTGAATATCCCAATAATATTAACGTGTTTTTACAGGGGAATAAGCGGAAATCGACAGGAGGTTTAACACCGCGATTGACAAAAAAAGCAAAAGTAGAAAGAGTTCGACCGGTAGGGAAAAAATTATATTGATTTTTGCTCTGATGTGAACATTCACCGAAAGAAGATGCAAATGTTCGATTTTTTTAACACATGGTTGATTATATTTGCAAGTTTTAATCGTTACAATAGCCTGTAAATAAAGTTGAACAAATATTTTTTTAAGATAACTTACGTTGTGAAATAAAAACAATTGTTTTTTGTACCTGTGAAAAGTTTTCGTATTTTTTCGGGTTTATTAATTCATTATCAACATATTTTAAATCTTGATTTTGGGTGCGTTAAATCAAGAGCTGCGATAGTGACTCGTCGCCAAGTATCGAACAAAAAAGTCAGTGCGGACTCTGTCACACTCGTATCTGCTCGAATATCACAGTTTTCTCACTTTTTCATTTTTCTAAGAGGGTTTAACTGCACTTGGATTATTTTTTCCCTCACAATAGTATATTTACGATACGCGTGACCTCGCTGCGCTCGGGCGCTAACTTCACGCCGTGCTTTAATAGACAACTTAGGTCACAAGTATCGTATACTATTTTATAGCAAGTGTGACATAAACCCGCCACAGACCGGCGCAGGCGTGGGGAGAAGGGGGGGGGCGCAGCCCCCCGCCGGTTCATATTACTATTTTTAAAGAAAAAAATTAAATACTATTACAACAGAATAAAATTTCAAAGTATCCATGAATGTTTATTTCTTGATTGGCATATAACAATAGATTAGACAACGGGAATGAGCTTTATTTTTTATACTCATATAATTGAAACAAGAATCCAGCTACCACACTAATTCAGCAATCGCTTTCCTCAGTCTGCACACTTTTATTTTCGGTGGTGGACGTTTGGGTGACGGTGCAATTATTAAAAACAACATTGCCGCAAGGGCCATTTATGGTTATGTTGCAATTATTAAACGTTTCATTCGGTCGAGCAGGCCCTTCCTCTTCAGTAGAGTTCTGAAAATATAATCCTATGTCCGGATGATACGAATAAGCTCCTTTTGTTTGTTTGGTTTCGATCGGAGTGGAAGGGGTGCGAGATGAAAATGCACTTGAGGCTGGAACGGTATTATTTTCTTTTGGGGCGCCTTTACCCACGTTGACCCCGGAAGTCGATGGTTCTGGCTCTGGTTCCCTAGGAACGATGTTGTCTCTCGGTCATTTCGCTATGCCCATTCCGTTTGTAATTTGCTCACATATTCTTTTTTTTTATATTTTTTATGGAGTCCGCGATATATCCAAAAGCGACTGTGGCTGATTTCCAGCCTCCGTGTCGCTGCAAAGCCGTTATGTTGGCACCAGCATTAACTACCAGCCGAAGTCCGACGGAAACTATGCCCCGTAAAATTTTGCGGGTGAGGCAAATTCAGGTACTCGGCGATGTCCCTGGGGAAATTTCCTTCGAAAATCGAAGGAAAAATCGATCGTTGGCACAATTTTGGTGTCTTCTTTGCATGTACTTCCAGCAGAAGTGATACAGCTCGTTCGTAATCGTGGAAGATCTCGGCACGAAGTTTTTTGTTTTCGGGATTTGAACCAGAAGAACATTGTCCTCTACTTTTTTAACATCACCGACAGTGATGTTCACAAACGCTTCTCGCCGCAATGCTCCAGAAATCCCGAAGATATATCGACTAATTTCAACGTTGTCGTACATGTTTATCGTCGTCTTCAATATTGAATATGTTGCCCATCTCGGTGGAAAGTATTTTTTTGATAAATGGGCAAAATATACGAGCAGCACGTCTTTGCAAAAAAAATTGAACTAATTCTCTTTTCGCCATTTTTAAATGCATTATACGCTGCTGTATATAATCGTTTCGAATTTGTGGGTAACAAATTCAATGTCATCGATTTCGCTACTTCTTTTATTACGTCCGGAACAATTTCACGGTTCTCATATCCACTAAGTTCACTATCCGAACTGGCCATTTTTGACCGAAAGATACGATTTTCACGAAAGGAATTATAGCTGACCGTTTCTCTTTGTTTTGGCTGTCACTGAAAATCGCTAACCTATCCCTAATTTGTCTTTTGTTTGCTGTGAATTTTCAAGCTTCAAATGACATTTAAATATGTTTTCTTTTTTTTTCTACATGAGTAAAGTTGGTCAATTCATTTACGCACCGTGCAGAAATAGGCAACTTAGGTCACGGAAAAGCGTACGTAAAGTGCGGGTCACACTGTGCTATAAAATAATCGAAATGTTCAATATATGGCATTAGCTATAAAAGAGGTCTGAGCGCCTATAAAAATGATCGACATCTCGAGCTTTTGTTGTATTCATCTAAAACAAATCTAGTTGAAGACAGTCATCATTTACATACAATATTAGTACCAGATTCTAGATCAGAGATGACGATACAGGAGGGATGAAGAAAACAATAGAAAGAGTAACACAAGTAAAGGCAGACCAGGAAATTAAAAGTCGCGGTAGCGACTCGAGACAGGTACATTTACCGGAAGGACCATAATTCTACGTGTTTTCGAAAATTGTTTCTTTAATATAAACTAAATTACAGCGTTTTGAAGTTTCATTTAAATTCACGTATTTTTTATTTTTTTCCCCTTTTGATCGCATCCAATTAGAACCTCGCAGCTTAAATAGTATTGAAGCTGCGAGCCTGTTTTTCATCATACTATTTTTTATGGGGATACAATCAAATTGGGCAAGGATGGAGAAATCAAGGTATTGCAGGAAATATAAAAACAGAAAAGAGGTAAAAGGAATGGAAAAATACTGAAAGAAGAAAAGCACAAGAATAGAATTGAAAAAATCATGGGCGAAGATGAGGTGTGGAAATATAGGAAGGGAAAAGTACAAAGGATACAGAGAAAAAAAATGCGAAAGAGAAGAAGCATTGATGCATATTTGTGGATGCGAAGGAATTAAGGGGGGGGGTGTAGTTAGAATTTTCAAAAAACAAATTTGTTTTCATTTTCTAAAAGTATAATATCTTACGAGTATTTTCCGACCAATTGAATGTAAATCAGACTATTATTCGCCGAAATACGTGTATTCGAATGGAGAACGCTAACCGGCGATCCCTGGAAAACACTCGAGAGGCGAGGGTAGCTTGGCGACAGCAGAAAATAGCTTCAGATGCATCTAATAAAGCGCAGAAAGGCGAACTATATGGCCCAAGAATAGACGACTCTATCTAAGTTACAAAAAAAAAAAAAATTTATCTGCATGCAAATCGTACTCAAAACTTTAAACTCGTTTTTCTCGAAACCTCGACTCGAAATGTTTTCGAAGTCGGTGATCACTGTAATTTGAGAACGGCTTCACCGATCGGGTTGAAATTTATATCACTTCTTCTATACATAGTTGTCCTCCAGATGAAGGATGGATTTTTTTTTGAGAATTTTTTTTTTTTTTTATAGTCAAAAATGTAAGTGAAATTTAGGTCAAAACAACACTTTTGACTTTCAACGTCCGCCATTTTGTGAAAAATGGAAATGATTTGAAACACTTTGTTCAACCGGAGCATTATATCATTAACTAAAGATCCCTCTCTGATTTTTTGGTTCCAGATAATCCGTTGCAGCACGAGACTGATCACCGGAAAATCAGTTTTTTTTGCAGCGTTCTTGGCCATTGATGCTTATCGGCTTATTTTGAAACATATTTCTTTAAAAAAATTGCAATGTTTACATTAAATATATATCTTTTGAACGGAAGAACTTTTTTTGTAAATTATTTTATCGTTTGGCCAAAAAAAATCGGAAAAAAGGCCTTTTTTTAAAGTTTCAACTATACCTCCCCCTTATAGCGGAGATGGAAACTGAGTTGATAGACAGTCTGGAAACGTGGTTAAAAGGAACAGAGGGAGACGGAGTTGAAGAAAAAATTAATATAGCGTTGTGAAAAAATTGTGCCAGTATGTGAAGGATATGAATGAATAGTGAGAAAACAAACAAATGCAATGTAAAAAAATGGGCTACGCGAAAGCCCGAAAGAGTATACTTCGAAATAAATATAATCGGTCTAGTAACCGATCCTAGTAAAAAAAATGATAAAAGTTCGGAGTAGTCAAAATTATACACTTGAAAAAAGGGTTTTTGAAACAAATTTAAAAAAAACTACTATTTCACATTCAAAAAACATTCTGTAAGGTGCTTTTTCAACCGGTTGAATGGTATGCTTTTTCTCAGTGTTCGCACCAAAACTGGCACAAGCAAATTATTTACCTGAATACACAATACTTTGTTTCTAGGAGTTTTTGAAGCTGCTGTTCATTCCATTTCTCAACTTAGTTTACGTTTCTCAACTTGAAAAGTATTTCATCAGTTTCTGAGAAATGATAATTATATGACGTCATTTTGAATTTTCCACATTGATCCATTTTTTTGATGAAGCATTTCGAAAAAACGGTTGTGTACCAATTTTTCGTGAAAATTGACAAATTTATTTATAAAAATATATATATTGTAATGCGATTCCAGAATTGACACTAAATTTTTTTATACTTCAATGACACAATACCAGTCAACCAGTTAACTCTTTTGTTCAGTGATTAATTATGTTTTTTAATTGTTTGTAAATCTTGGTCAGGATCGGTTGAATGATTTTTCAATAACAGCTTCAACTAATTTAAAACTAATTGAACAAACCATCTTTTCGTGTTGTAATCATGTGGTTTAAAAACTCACCGGTTCATCAGCGATTATTCTTCATCAGCAATAATAACATTTTATGGAACAAAATAGATTTTTTGAAAGTTATCATTGGATATCCATTCTTGGATTTGAATCCAACTACCGACAAAAAATTCAAATGAATTGCGAAGGCTGTTTGTAAACCGATTTCCCGAAGGGAGCCGAGAACCAAGTGTTCCCTCTCTGTTGACAGATCGAATTACAAACGGTTGGGCACGTAACTCATTCCCTTCACTACATTATTTTTCTCTCAAATCATAAGTTCTTCGTGGGTTCTCGATTTTATAGATTATCACAAAAATTCCACTAACAAGATACTAACAATGATGAAAATCCGATCCTTCGACAGTAAAGGAAAAAAAAATATATTTTTGCGTGCAATTTTACAGATACGAAAAAAGTCGTTTTCTGTTGACGAAAGCATTGTTTTGGAACATTTCCAAAAGTTGACGGTTTTAAAAGAAAATATGCTAATTGGAAAGGTTGCAAGTCATAATAGTCGAGAACGTTCGAATTTTCGGTTCTGGTACGAATAAAACGTAAACATTGAGTTTGCTCCGGGCACATTGAACTGAATATGAAATACCCGCATCGACGAGAGAGAAAGAGGGAAGAGAGAGCGGGAAAGTCATACAATAATGCTGTGCGTTAGTGGGGCTTTGTTTAATGTAATTCTATCCAATAATGCACATCCTTTAGCTCGGGGCAGTTGTAGAACCGGCTGGCTCACGTATGGCAAACATTACGAATGACCCAGGGAAAACGATGAGCAGTCGGTAATGAATGTTTCGAAGTATGGGCATTTTCGTGATAGTAAACCTTTCGAAAACAATGCTCGGATCGTTTCGGCGCACCCCGCTACAATACCTTTCATTCCCTTCTTGATGGCTTATTAAAGGTCCATATCTATATGTGCGACCAACTAAAAAAGATGCCTATTTTCAAGATTTCTTAAGGCAGGATTTTACTTTGGAACTTTAAAAAAATCAATTTGGAATAAAATGATCTTCTGGAACAATTTGTATGGTAGAGGCGCATCGTTGATTAAGCGTAAGTTAATTTTTTTTATTTTTTATTTTTCATTATTCAAAATTTCCAAAACTACTGAACCGATTGTTATTAAATTTTAACCACATATTCTGTAACACCTATATCAACCGTCTGAACTAAAATTATCTCAAAATTTTGATTTTCATTATATTCCTTTTGCAAAAAAATAGTGGAAAAAAATACATTCTGTTAAAGATTGTGTCGCCGCCATTTTATTATTTTTGCGTGTACATTGAAAATTCCAATTCATTCGGTTGCTAGTGTTATATAATAAGCCCGAATCTTGAAAAAATTTCGGTTTCAGATGGCTCATTTCCAAGATTTTAACACCAGCACAGACCCACCTACTAATTGAGGCATTTTATATGAATGGCGTGTTTATGTATAAAAAGTACAAAAAATAAACAAAAGAAATTTTTCAAATGTATCTCAAAAGTGTATTTATTAAGCCTAACAAATTCTACATTAATATCTTCATTAATAATCTCATAACAATACAAAAAAGCTATTTTTCCGAGCGTCCAAAGTAGAATTCTGCCTTAATATCACTGTAACGTGCTATTATATAATAAATTCAATATTTTTTTAAGTTCATTTGACAAAATGACGAATGAAATGAGGCAGTGCGACGAAGATGAACCTTTTTCGAATTGGCATGCAGAAAGCTCGAACATTTTCCAACTGATTTCCATTGAATTTTTACACTTTTTTGACGTTAGCTTTTTTGGTGATACACCTAATTCCTTTTGAAAATTGCGCCAATTTCTCGGGAGGCAATCACTTAAAAAATAGTCGTACTTCAGATGTTGGTAGTAAGAATGCGTTTGGAATTCGTTTTTCATTTTAGAGCAGATATTGCGCCATTAAATTGTAGAGTAATTATTTTCTGTACCCGGTGAATCGGCTTATAAACTTATTAGGGGTGTGCGAATAGTGATCGAATCGAATATTCGATGAATTTTCAAATATTCGGTAAATTTTCGAATATTTTGTATTGTTTCAAATATTCGATAAATTTTTTGAGTATCTGATAAATTTTCGAATATTCGATACATTTCCAACTATTCGAGATCATCGATCTTGACAGAAAAAAGAATCTACTTCCAAGTATTTGTATTAGAATATTGATTTAAATAAAGATCAGTATCCGATTAATCGTCTTCCAGGATTTCTCTCCATCTTTGGAGATTTGACGAAAAAAAATAATAATTTTACAGAGTTGATGATTCGATCCACGTTGTAGTAACAAATGCGTAGACAGCGGCACGCGGATGCCGCAAAACTACTTCTTTCCCGTGTAACATGCTATACTTTTTTCGGGCCACGTTAAAAAATGACCATATTTTTTATCGCTGCTACGTTGGAGAAATACTACAAACCGTATCTGGTTTATCCTGCTAAAATCACTTTTTTGCTCGCTTTTTTAACGTTTTTGTCAGCTTTTCATTACTTTTTTGCCCGCTGATGAAAAATCGACTACTTTTCCACCCTCGTTGCAGGCATGGAATATGGTCATTTGAGTGTAGTTGAATGAAAAAGAATTTTCGAATGTTTATTGAATAACACTGAAACATTTTTTTCAATTAAATGAAATTTAAATCCAATGAAAAAAAATGAACTGAGATTTCTGGAGCAAATGAATTTTGGATTAAAAAAAAAACGAAAGCACAAAAAATATCTATAAAAATTGTGTTGATCTGCAAGGTGACGTGAGCAGTAATATGCGCATTAGCATGCTCAGCTAATATGCGCAATGTAATACGCAGGGACTGAGAAGAAATCGAAACATGTTTGAAAACACAACAAGTTATTTTTTTATAAAACTTAATGCTGCATTTTTAAAGATTTGACACATATGCCATATAGCAAACTATTATCGAGATGAGGTTTCTGAAAAAAAATTGAAAGAATGAAGTGCGTATCAATCAGGCGATACGAATAGTAATAGTATACACGGTATTCCTTATTTACCAGGATTCAATATGTGAATATTACAACCTTTTTCGCATTGTTGAAGTCTATTTTTGTTACGGAACAGTTGTTGAATGTTATCTTAACAAAATTGTTATTTCACATGATGCTGTATTTAAGTTGTTTCTTAATAATTTCTTTAAAAAAATTAAAAATATACAAAAGACAAGATAGCGACCTTTAAAAATTGAGCTATGGTGTTCAGATTTTAACAGAAATACTCTTTTTTTGCTGTCTAACTATCGCACGTGAATGCGCAAGATTTTCGAATCAGTCTAATGTAGATGCGACTTTTTACTTTGAATCGAAAAGTCAAGATGGCTGAACAGAGGTGACCGAGAGGTTTTCGCCGTTACTGGAAGCGTTTTTGTTCGGGATCAACATAACCTGATGGTAAAAACCGAAGTTTTCTCTGAATATATAGTTGAGGAAATCGTAAATGTTACATTCCACACTCAGTCGAATTTCTCGTTTTTGTTTGCAACTTTTGCTGTATCATTTTTTTTGCCATACGCTTTTTACTGTTCTTTGAATCAGCATTGATAAATAATCGTTCAGCAAGTAAAAAAATTCATTGAGTTCAGTATTTTGTAACGGACGATATTATGAGAAGACTTATTCACAGTTTCCAACGGTTTATTTCGTTGCAGTTTCAATAATTTTTACATATCGACCAATCATTTTTACAGAGATCGTAAACCATGATGAGGATTCCACACGGAGAAAAAAAAACTTATTGATTGAACTGAATCTATTTTCTTGAACATGAATGCGGTAGACTTGACAATTTTTTTTTTTTTTTAGTTGTGAATAATTTTAGTTTGTTAATCTAAATCATGAAAATGTCTGATAAATGAATCAACCAAATTGCTCAAGCCAATTTTGTACAAATATTTGATATTATTCGTTTGCTTGAGCATACTTTTTAGTTGCTTCAATAATTATTCGTTTGAATCTCAATCATCGAATTGACTTTGTTCGGATGAATATGAATAGATGACTCAGTTTATACGCAAGGCATCAAGAATTTTTAATTTTCGAAGTGAAGTGAATTTATAAACACGTATAACCTTGCGTTGAAAGCGAATCTATACTTATTTTACACGTCCACACGCAGCCATATTCCACTTTGGTCTGAAATGAAAATCTAGATCGAGATGATATTTTGCTGCGGTAATACGAAGTTTAGCTGCATCAACAAGCTTTATTGGTGCGATCAATAACTCGTTTCAGCACATACAAATTGTTATGTCTTATCTGAGAAATTTTTTGGTTGAAAGAATCAAAATAAGTTTTGATTTATAACATTTTTCTCTCAGTTCATATAAAAGGGGCAAAGGATAAAGGATAATGATTTTAGAAAGTTTGAAAAAGGTGAGAGAAATTTAACCGAATGTTATAAATAATGTGTGTCGAATGATGGTAGTATGAAATAATGGGCGTCATTGAGGAGCTTTAGTAGCCATCAAGCTCTTGGCTCCGTGTACCATAGGGCTTTAGAGGATTGCATATACATGTATATGGTAGAGATGCGGTCTCTCTCGTTGGAGGATGTAGAAAGCCATGGGATAAGGGTGGTTGGTTGTAGGTAAGCCGATTAAAGGGACTGCGCATAGCAGACTCGGACGACAACGACGCTGACGTCGACGACGATAACGTCGCTTGAAGCGCGCGAGTGGGACGGGAAAAGCATCAGTCGAGAGACACATTAAAATCGCATAAAATATGCACAACCAAGCCGCGGGTATTCGTGAAACACGTGACCACCCTTCGTACAATATCGCGTTGCCTACATTCGAGCATCAAAATCCTTATATTATTTTTACACCGTATTGGCCATATTTAGGGGCGCTTCATTCGACAACATCCCTCGATCCTTTCGCGATGTGCATATTTCTCTTCTTTAATCAAAAAGAAGCTTTATTCCTGATCACCGTATAAGAAGAAGATTCTCCAAACAGAATACAATCTTTCGGAGAAGAATATGCTTTCTGTCCATTTCTGAGATAATATGGTGAAAGAACTTGAATATATTAGAAGAATTTTTGAAAGATAATGAATATTAATGAATGGAATAAATTCACGTCGCGAGGACGATGAATGGTCAAAATTGTGAACATAAGATCGGATCTAGTTCCAAGTCGAGAAGTCTGATACCATCTTTTAATCGGACTTTGTAGTGGAAGTTTATGGATCTTTTTGCGGTACATCCAAGAAGTTCCAAACGCTACTTCTCTCGCCTTAGTAAATATAATCATGAAAGCGGTTTGAAAACTTCTTGGTTTTCGAGGGTTGCACGTTACGACGAGCGTTGCCGAGGGTTTTTTTTTTTTTTTTTTATTCGGGCTCAAGACTCAACTACTCGAGCTTGGAAAACATTATATGGGACTTTCATGTAGAAAATTGTATGCTCTGCAACAGTGCTTCGATGCATCTCCTAACGGCTTTGGTGAATGTTGAAAAATACATATTTGTGGAATTCGATGGTAATTAATAAATCCATCACTGTATGAGCTAATTAACCCTTATCAACATTTCTATACAAACGAAATGAGAATATTTTTGTCGAGAACAATCCTGACCGTAAGGAAGTACGACTATCTTCTCGGGATCAAGGAAGGGCTTGAATAAAAAATGTTGCAATCCATTCTAATTAAGTGGTTATTCATATTTTTCACCTTTGTTGATTCTAATGTACGACAATCGGGCTGAAAATAAAAACTGATTAATTAGATTTCCGATTATTCAGGAGTCAAAAAAGGTAAGGTTAGGCTTGCCGATCGCATCAGCTGTTACGCGCGAATATACCAAATCTGTTGGTTCTATTTCTTTTTTGACCGGAAGTTGAAACTGCTTTCCATTATCACTGCTTTAACTATCTGGGAATGGATGATTTTTTTATTTTTATTTTTTTACAATATTTGTAATATCTAATCTATCAGATTTCAGTCTTCAACGACTAATTTTGGATTTTCGGAAGGAAAAAAACCGTGTGCACGGCACTGCCGGCGGTGGACCATTCCATAATTTTGGCAATGGACGCATAAAATATTTGTTCCAATTATAAAAATTTCGGGTTAGAATTTTGAACTTGACTTCCTTAAACGATTTTTTTTTCTATCGAATAGAATACGGAAAAAAATTGTTTTTGATACAACGACATATAAAAGAGAACGTAGATTTGCCTCGTAGTTGGTACATGTATTTTTGAACAGAGATATTCTTCTCCGTACTTCCCTCTCATCATCCCATATATCTTCCCGTAACACCCCAGCTTACTTTTACATCATTCTGAATCTTTGAAAAATCTTTCCATTTTCCGAAATGTATTTTTAACTGCTACCTGTTCAGCGAAAAAAGAACTATCCGATCGGTGCTACCTGAATAATGTATCATTTAAAAACGTTCATCCAAATCTCCGTTCAGAGAAATCCAAAGAGAATGGTGAATATTAATAAATAATTACGCATTATTTAGATAAGGTACTAGCCATTTTCTTTTGCTCCTTTTTTAAAGAGCCTTTCAAAAATTTGTGATTGTAAAATGGAATAAAATTCAACTCATTCCTGAGTCCAAATCCACGGTTTCCAATAATTCATTATTCGAAGTTGATTATATAAATATTAGTTTTGATCAGTTTGAGCGATTTGTCGATGGAGAAACACGAGGTATAGGAATAAAATGCATAAATTGTCGCCTGCGTACGTTCAAAGTCGACAGAATGATAATGCCAAAATCCTTCGAATCCGGGGACTTGACGGTGAGAGGATTAGTATCTGCTGTAAAATAATTTATTGTTTAAGCTTCTCGCAAAGCTCCCGTGAACCTATTAATTCAGAGAATATTCAGTGCATTTAGTTCCCATTAAGCCGATCTATTTGTTTCAAACCCAAGCCACGCTCTGTGTTCATGTGTATCTGCACAAAAATGTGCGGAATTACCTTTTTCACATCAATTAATGATTTCCGAGGAAACGACAAACCATCCATATTCCTGTACTGTTTCAAAACACTTGCAATAAAGAATGAAGAGATCAATGAATTTTCATCTTTTTTTAACTCATATGCATTCGTAACATTTTTCAACGATTAATATACGGGCATTCCCATTTTTTCCAATTTTTTTTTTTTATCGAACTCTGCCACATTGAAGGAAAATCCACATCACTTTTTGGACGTTTTTTTCCTTCCATTAGTTGTAGTTTTTCAAAACACGTCTCAACGCCGATAACTCCTGAAGTAGTTTATATAATATTCAAAAATATCACGAAATTTTTTTTTTTTTTTTCATATCTTGAAGCATACTTTCGTAAAAAAATATGGAAAAAAATTATCGACTTTCCTTGTCAACGCTGTTTTTTGAAGCTAATGCAAAAACTATTCTTCTTAGCACTTATACCTCTTTTAATTTTTTTTTATCATTTAGAATAATGTGATGTATTTTCTGGTTTTTCAGATTTGTCCCATCGTGACCCCATTTATCCTTCCAGATTTTCGAATTAATTATTTTTTTTCGCACCAAGAAAATTTTCATCGTAATCTCAATGAATAATATTAATGATTTTACCGTCATGAATTCTGATTTAGTAGACCTGAAATGGTTCATTTTTAATTTATGCTCACGCTTATGAAAAATTTGCGTTCAATAAAAATTGATTTTTTGCAATACTACACGAAGAGAATTTAAAAGTAAAGTTATCGCTACACGCTACACCAATAGAAACAGGTGACAAAGGTTGGATGTTTAGTTTTGGATGGTGAAGTGTAAATACTCATTGAAAATAAAACTCACAGCACAGATTGAAAATTGTATCATATGAAACATAAGAACGCAGAGTTCAAGACAATAAAATATTTAATATCATTCAGATTATAATGATAAAATGTTCTTGATTGGAAAAAAATGTTTTTTTTTTTTTTTTTTTTTTTTTATTCAACAAAAGTAGAAGGAAAAATGGTATCGCGATGAGACCAATTTTTCAAAATCGCACAGAATGGATCGCTTAAAAAAAGAAAAAAAATGAAATAAAAATTCGATTCTTCTCAGACGAGTAATTTTATACGAAAACTTACATCAATATGAAAAAAATTATGCGTTTACATTTGTCTCAATTCGTTTTGAAGTTTTCGGCGTTTGAACGCTTTCAAACCTTTAACTGTAAAAAAAAAGTGTATCGCCGAAAACAACACACTTGTGTGTTTTGTACTTGACGCCATAAACAAGCTGTAGATTTTCAACACACTTTGAAACGTGTAGAAAACAGCAACAAAGAATCTATAGTTTGCTTACACACTTGTTTTTACAGTGATTGAGATCGACCTTTTTTGAACTGTTATAACTCTTAAGGTTAGGAAGAAGAGATGAAAATCCAAAAATTCGCATGGATATTCCTTCTATGTGGTACAATTAAAAAAAAAAAAAACTCAAACAAATCAAAAACGGTTATTGGGGTCATTGAGGCATAGAAGTCTCTCTGGTATTTATATTAATAGATTTCTGTACGACGTTTTTTTAATTAAAAAATCATTAGCCGTCTTTATTATTGCTAACTCCTAAAGCAATTATATTTTTATCAATTTCATTATCTCTCTTGCCATGAGATTTTATTTCCATTTCATTTTTGATATCCTGAAATATGATCGAAAAAGACCAGAATACATGCAGAATTGGAGTAGGGGAGACCCGGGCAAAGCGGAACACCCCCCCCAAAAAAGTGAAATTTTTTTTTTTTGACGGAAAGTTGAAAATCTTGATCATTCGTCTTAGGACATGCGTTAAAAACATAATATTCAATAAAACGTCCAATTTTTTCGAAAAATGAAAATTTTTTCGAAATTGAAAAATTTGCTCATTCAACTGCGAATAAGCGTTGGAGAAGTAATATTCGTTATAAAATTGTTTATTTCTAAAAGGAAAATGAAAATAATATTTTTTCTTGTTGAAAAAGTGGAAAATTTGATCATGCAGTTTTGAACATGCATTAATAAATACTATTCAATAAAACGATACATTTTTGAACATGGAAAATGAAATATGTTTATTAATTAAAAAAACAAATGTTTAAGAAAAAGTGCCCATTTTACCATGGTCTTACAAAAATCGCAGATATAATAAAGATCGTCTCCGTCGACTCCGGCGCAATTGCAATCGACCCAAGATTTTTATTCGGTATAAAATTGCATTCGATGATAAATTCGAAATTTTTTTTTCGTTTGAATTTTGAATTCGAAAGTCCAAAACTTCGAATTCGAAAGTCAAAAATTTCGAATTCGAAAATCCAAAATTTCGAATTCGAAAGTCCAAAATTTCGAATTCGAAATTCCATAATTCGAATTCAAAATTCCAAACTCCCCGAAAGTTGAATTTTTTTTTTTTTTTAAATGACAAAATTTCGAATTTATCATCGAATGCAATTTTATACCGAATGCAATTGCGCCGGAGCCGGAGATGATCTTTATTATATCTGGTATTTTTGTAAATAAGACCATGGTGAAATGGGCACTTTTCGTTAAACTTTTGTTATTTTAATTAATAAACATATTTTATTTCCCATGTTCAAAAAATGTATCATTTTATTGAATAGTATGTTATTAACGCATGTTTAAAAATTGCATGATAGAATTTTTCATTTTTTCAACAAGAAAAACATTATTTTCATTTTCCTGTTGGAAATATACAATTTTATAACGAATATCACTTCTACAACGCTTATTCGCAATTGAATGAGCAAATTTTTCAGTTTCGAAAAAATTTTCATTTTTTGAAAAAATTGGTCGTCCTATTGATTATTATGTTTTCAATGGATGTCCTAAGAAGAATCATCAAGATTTTCAACTTTCCGTCAAAAAAAAAAATTTTCACTTTTTTGGGGGGGTGTTCCGCTTTGCCCGGGTCTCCCCTATATAAGTCGCAATAAATGAGCCATTAAATTTTTCGATTCTTAAAAGTTTGTCGCGAACGATTGCTTTATAGTAATTCGAATGTAAAGAATAACGAGAAGTTGAACGATTCATACATTTGTTTTAAATGAAAAAAAATGGCTTGAGTAAAGCTATGATTCCGATGACAGGTATACAATCGAAAGATACGTAAAATTTGATGCGATATATATTAATTAATGAGAAGGTGCGATTGGCGTTGACATTTCATCTCTGCTCAAAAAGAATGAAGTATTATGTCGTAAGTGTTGCTTGATGGAGCTGGAGAATGAGTGAAGAAAAGAACGATAGAATATTTCGTTGATTGTTAACTTGTCGCGAGTGTTTAGGCCGAGATAGAAAGGGCAGAAGGGTCTTGAGCGTACCTCAAGAGCCTCTCGTCCAATTACAGCGTGATTGTCCGAGCTCCGTTTTTCCCTCGAGAGCAGAGATTAAGTCCGAGAATTTTCCGGAACAAGGCACTGGCATCTCGGAGGACAGCGTTTCGAAACAACATAACCGAAAGAGTCCAGTGGCGTTATCCACAATGGGCCATTTTATTGCCACGATTTCATCATTATTATTGATAATCAATATTTTGACGTCCCGAATTCGCAAAAACGAAACAGGTCGAGAAGGAATTGTCTCAAAAGAAAATAATCTACTGCTATAACTGACGGAATAGTTTCAAAAAAATCTATCACCGAGCAAAAAATACATCTTCTTTTCCATCGTCACGAAACTGTCAAAAAATCAAGTTGCGAAATTGGGATATTGGAATAGAGTCTTTCTAGCACTAAGAATAGTATATATGAGGTATTCCACGTCAAACCGGCGGATTTTTTCCCTGACCCTCGCCGATTTGGTTAATTATTTTTTATATGATTATATGCAGTCTAAAAGACACCCTGGAATTTTTTCAGATTTTTCTGAACGGCCAGTTGAAAAAAAAAAATCGAAAAAAGCCTCTTTTTAAAAACCTGAAAAAAAAACCTAAGAATCGGTGATTATGTGCCAAACATTTTAAGCTACCACCGGTAGTGGAAGTACGAATTTTTCTGTGTTTTGATGAACTATTGAAGTGGAAAAAATTCTCAAAAAATCAAGAACCACTCATTTCGGGCCAATAGTTGAATATTTTCGTACCCGAAAAATTTTTTGGGATATTTCAGACCAGTACAAAACAAAAAAAATTGAGCCAGGCAAAAAGTTGAGGTTATCATTCAATAGTTTTATTCAATTTTATCAAATAATATGTGAATCTATTTTTTTCCAACCCTAGAAAAAGATCCTTCCATGACCGGTGTAATAGCTTGAAATATTGCACGTATAATTTTATTACATTGGGAATTCGTAACTACTAGCTGATCAAGGTCCATATTTTTTATTTGATTGTTCGAAAATTGTGACGAAAATTAGTTTTAGGTACCCAAATATTCAACTATTGGGCCAGAGTAAGTGTTTTTCGGCATTTTTCGAATTTTTTCAAGGTTATTAGCCTATTAACACACAGAAAAAATCGTACTCCCACTACGGGCGGTAGCTTAAAATGTTTGGCATATAATCAGCGATTTTTAGGAGTTTTTTCAGATTTTCAAAGAGGGGCTTTTTTTGGATTTTTTTTTTTTTTTTTTTAATGTTCAGAAAAATCTGACAAAATTCCAGGGTGTCTTTTACACTTCATATAATCATATAAAAAATAATTAACCAAATCGGCGAGGGTCAGGAAAAAAGTCCGCCTGTTTGACGTGGAATACCTCATATATAAGACTATGCATTTAAAAACGAATCGACGCGGAGATTGTCGAAGGGATAATGTAAACATAAACATCAGTCACCACAGAGAAAGAAAGAACAGAGAGTTCTTTATAATTTGGTGACGTTACCCTGTATGGTTTTGTCCTAACTTTTATCCTAACTTAACTTTATCCTAACTTTATCCTAACTTTTGTCCTAACTTAACAGTATCTTAGAGATCTTCAAACTGTAAAGACGGTCCTTATCCTTATGCATTAGAATAAAAGAACAAAGTAAAGTTAATCCATTGCGTTTTTACAATCTTTATCAACTCATTTCCAATATGAGATTTGAAATAATGCGCACCTTTAATGCCACCAGATGAGGGTAGGGTTAATTCGGTCAAAAAAGCATATTTTCAAGAATTTTTTTAGACGATACAGGTAATTCTTGTTTATTTAATTAATTACCATATAATAAATAATACAATATCTGTTTCTCGAAGTATCGCCGATGAGATTTTTTTTCGATTTTTTCATTTTTGGTAGCGCTTGGAAGTCAAAAACGCAAGTTCCGCAAAAAAAAAATCGGCAAATTTGTTATCATAAAATCAAAAATGATTATTAAAAGAAAAACTCATCGCCGATACTTCGAGAAATAGCTCCCCTAATAAACGCTTTTCAATTTTTTGGTTTCAGATAATCCAGTGACGAGTTATAAAATGTTCACCGTAAAACATACTTTTTTTGCATTCATTGCTTATGACTGGGTCAGAGAAATTTGTGCAGTAATTAAAAGAAAAGGATTTTGAGATTGCTTGTTTCATGAATATACTAGGAAAAATTTCTTGAACAATATTTGTGTTCCCCATAGGATAGGACTACTCTGAAGTTCGTGAACAAAATACCAGTTTCATCTTTCCTAACTTATCGTAAAAAAAAATGCTGTCGTGACAAACTGAAATTTGTTGATATGTTTCGTAATCTATAAGATTCAGACGTAAAAATTCTTCTTGGAAAAAGATAAACCATTGTTTTTAAGCGAAATGCAACAACATCGAGTAGAAAAATTTGTTCATTGAACTACATCCATTTTGTTTGCGGACGAAAATTTGGATTCAACAGTTCTTTTGTTGAGTGAGAAAGGATTTAGTTTATTCAACTAAATCTAAACTGAATCTAAAACATTTAAATGTAAATAAAACTGAATATGATTTAGTTTATCCAACTAAATCATGAAATTTTTCATAGAGGAGACAACCAAACGCAAGACCAAAATGATATATTTGCTTCCGCATACTTTTTAGTTTGGTTTTTTTTTTTAAATTTGTCTGAATCCAAATTATTGGGTTATGTCGGGAAGCAGGTTATGAAATAAAGTTGTAGACTCATTTTAAGCAGAGCAATTTTATTATTTTCTTATTTAAAGTCTTAACTGGATGAGAGCTGTCGAAGGACTGATCAACGAAAAGATCAAAAGTATAACTCGAACTCATAGAACGAAAACGCACGGAGAGAAATGATCCTAACAGCAAAATGGTCATAAGAGCAAAAGATTTTTTGCTAGTAGTATTTTAGTAGCAGTAGCAAAATTATAAGTTCCCGTAGCAAAATTTTCATTATAGCAGCATAAGGATATTTGCTACGGAAACGAAAAATGTGAACCCACAAAAGATTTGTTGGAGTAGCAAATTTTATGCTGATGTAGCAAAGTATTTGCTACAATAGCATATTAATTTGGCTCAGCGAGCATTTTTACGTATAGCGTGTCAACAAACTTAGCATATAAGAGTTTGTTCTTTGTTCCTTCGGCTGTGCATGTGTATTCCAAGGAAAATCTCACACATATTTACCGCGGTGTATTGTGATGCGTCCGAGAGCCGTATGCGTGCGAGTGAGACGGCCGAAGTAAAAAATACAACGTCGAAATAACAACAATGGAGGACCGTCTGCATGCGTGGGGCATGTGTTACATCTTTTTATTTAATTAATGACGATTTACATTTATTTTATGAATTTTGAAAAAAAATCATATATTTCCCATGTGTGATTTTTTTTCGTATAGAAATATTTATTTTTAATGTTCGAATATACTGATGCCGTTTTTTTATGATCATCTTTATGAGTTCATACAATTATATGTTTTTTTTTTATGCAAACACAAGTTAGCGGAAAAAATGACAATATTCCACAAGCGGTCGGTAGTGTAATGGTTAGGGTTCTTAGGCAGTGAGGTAGTAGGAATAGGTTCGAATCCCGGTTAGGTAGGTAATTTTAATTGACGAAATCATCTACCTGTGTGTCAATACTTGTAAAAAAAGGATAGTTATCACACATAAAAATGGAATTAATTTTTTATTTTTTTATTTCTACAACGAAAAAGCTATTTTCCCCACGAATATTATCTGAGCAACATCACACGAAAAATCTCAGAACAAATACGATTCGCTCGACCAGCAAAAAGATTTGCTCGATCAGCAAAAAGATTTGCTCGACCAACAAAAAGATTTGCTCGATCAACAGAAATTTTCGGCTAGTCCAACAAATGCATATGCTGCGAGAGCAAAAGTTCCCGCTCATGCAACACATTACTCTTGACACAAAACTTTTGTCACTGCAGCAAATAAATTTGTCGTCACCATATTAACAAATAAAATTTGTGGCAGTAGCGTGCCCTACGCTGTCCTGACACAAAAATTTCTCTCCGTGCGTCTTTATGCTTCGGTTTCTTATTACCTTTATCATTTGCATATTTAATATTTTATAAACACATTTATGGTGCTTTTATTTATAAGACCTCACGCGTTCTCTTTCTCAATTCGTATAGTGTTTCATATCAAACTTATTTCTACGTTGTTTGACTATTTTTGCTCATATTCCAATAAGAATGATCAAATTGAGTAAGCGGTAATTGTTCAAATGAATAAATAAATTAGTTTATTTCGATATTTTACTGTCTTAACATAATTTGTTTATAGCTGCATCAAAGCTTTGTTGGATGGACTGACAACTTGTTCCAGTATAAAAACTATTTCATTTCATCTCAGAAATGTTTTGTTGCCCGTACCCAGCTAAATATATCGGTTGCGACGAATAAAACTAACTTGTTCTGATCACCAGTGCACTCAAAAAAGTTCTGACCAACCATATATTTTTCTCAGTGCACTCAAAAAAGTTCCGACATTTGAGTAGTTCTTCAATTCTGTGTACTAACGTATTCCAAAAATATGATGTGGTAGATTCATTATGTTGTCGGAATCTGATGCAGCGTATAAAAATTTGTAAGTCTGCATGCTACTTACGTCGTGCAAACTTTTTCTCCAGATCAGTTTTACCATGCAGAGTAGAGAGAAGAAGAAGAATAACGTGTGTCATATAAGATCGAT
Organism: Campoplex nolae; assembly: GCA_037893425.1. NCBI lineage: Eukaryota > Metazoa > Arthropoda > Insecta > Hymenoptera > Ichneumonidae > Campoplex > Campoplex nolae. The sequence continues at coordinate 51,930 of JBBLXU010003599.1, read as the reverse complement.
TAAAGCGAAGTGAGAATATTGTTGTTAATTCGTGAAAACCGTAGGAATCATTCAAAAAGGGATAAATCTCGATGCACTTATACCCATAAACTAGCTTTTATCCGAGCAAAAAGCTTAGAAAATCTACTTTCATAGAAAAACTATACGTATTATGTGTATATATAGATGTGGATGCAAAAAATTATGAACAATATGTGAATATAAAGATATTTTATGATGATACATGTACAGATATATAAACGTCCGCACATATATTCGAACGCGTCAAAGCGGTAATAGCAGCTTGTCTATATGTGCATGTAACACCCACTAGACGTACACAGGTAGAAAGAAATACCACCCTTCACGACGTGGGGTGAAGTGGCTCATGTGGATGCTCCACGTTTTCTTCTTTGTACGAGGCATTACATGGGGGCAGTTGAAAGAGAAAAGAAGGAAAGAGAAAGCGAGTCCTGTCGAAGGAAAATAATGCGAACCTCAAAGTATAACAGCATATGATTATTTCGCAACGACTCTCCACCGTGAGTGACACAATAATTGCGATTCCGTATAACGTTGCGTGTGGCGACTAATGTTGAATTGCGGGAGAAAGGTCTGAAATCTTATGCATTCGAATTTTCTAGTTTTTAGGTTTCAAATGATTGTTTTATTGAAAGCTGGAAACAGTAGGATTAGTTGCATGGAGTTAAGAATTACTGAACAAGGGGAAAGAATCGTTAGTTTTTTTCAGAATTTTAACAATCAAAATATGCATCTCCAAACTGATAAGTATTTTAATTCGATAGTGGAAAAATTAAACATGAGCACTGTGTATATTCAAAAATTAAGGCCGCATATTCACTCAGATACTCAGCATCAGCGACCAACACCGAAAACCATTCCGCCATCTCAAAGAAGTTATAGAAATTTATTTTCAATTCCACTTACGCCATAAAGTTATGGGAAAATTGTATAAACGATAAATTTAAAAAAAACTGAGATTCAGACAAGTTTTTCTCATCACCAAAAGTAACTCGTTGATTTCTTCAAATATCTGTGCGGGTCTCCGAACTTTTTCGAAATTCACCTAAAAGTGAATTTCAAAAAAGACTCATTCACGAAAATAAATGTGTCTTTTTTTTTTTAGGCAGCAGACAAATAAAAAAGTCACAGTTTGTGACGAATCGACAGTTCCAATAATATTTTTTTTAAATCAATAGTTAGTCAGGCAATATTGTGGATGTACATAACTTATTAACAACTTGTTTGCGTTATTATTGCTAAAAATGAATGATGATTGGGCCTCAAAAAGACAGCTGTTTTTCAAATGTATTTCGTGTTTTTCGAGTATCGGAATATGTAAATTTCTATTGAATGAAATTTGTTTTGTGCGAAAAATGTACTTAATCAGTGGAGTTAAAAAATATTAGTGAAACTAGAAAAACTCGACTTCCGATTGACTTTACTCATTCGATTAATAACCTTCGTGAATTCGCATTTTTGATCTTTTGCCGTTTTGTTTCCCTGCAATCGGCTGGGAAAGAATAAAAAATGATAAGTTAGCGTCTAACCGATGCATTTTTACCCTCTCCCTAAGCATCGCTGAGGTACACGACCAGCACGTCCGTACACCCCCGAGGTTGGGGGTCGAATTGTACGGTTGATTTGAAAACAGGACGCGACCGTGGCTGGTTCGTGCCGAATGGTGGGAGTCGAGCCAGTAAACGCGTTTTACCGAGGATCCCAGACTGGGCGGAGCTTAAGGGTATACGAGTTGGCGCACTTGCGAGGCTAGCGACAAACGGCGTTTGGCCACTGCCGGAGATTCCAGCTGGGCTTGTGCAGTTCGAGTCTCCGTAACGCCACAGTTCATCTCACCGCTCGAGACTGTGAGGAACTGCGGTCGAAGTGCGAGTACGAAAGAGATTCGGAGACATCGAGTTTGTGCAAGTGTTTTAAACGGATCGTAACAACAAAAATTCTCAGGACTGAGTTTTGAGGAGCCTGCAATGACAATTGTTTGCCATTTGTGATCGATGTTAAAGAGACCAAAGTTCCATCAGCTCGGAAATGTTTGACGAATAAGTCATTTCATCCGTTAGTTCGAGGTTCGTTATTTGTAGACGATGCTGCACAGCACATTGCCACGGGCATTTTTGCCCCCGGGATTGAATTACTTGGGTGGTTATTATGGAGAGGATGGCCACGTGTACTCAACGACAACCCACTACGTTCCCTGCTTGGAGGATCCTTACGCAAGGATCGCTGATCAGAGAATTCAGTTGGGTAGTTGGGACACCGGAGCACCTCCGATCAGTCCCAGTCCCTTGGACTTGTCGTTGAAGCCACCACCCGCGAGTCTGACATCGGCAACGGAGGAATGCGAGGCGATCGAGGTAGACGACGAGGAGAACCTTCGGTTCGCCATGAGTCTGCAGCGTAGATCCTTAATGGCAAAAAGATCGTACTCCAATAGCGAAGAGCTGTCATCGGGAATGGATGAGTTCCAGAATGAGGCTCGTAGAAGTTCGTCGGTTCAAAGTTATCACAGTTACCAAGACATGATCCCCATAAAGGATTCTGTAGATCCGCGAATTCGTCTACCAACTGGGCGACGCGAAGACCTGCAAAGTCCCAGAATTCATGCGTATCCAAGTTTCGAGGAGTTGCGGACGAAGAAAGAAGTCACGGATCCCGGGGAACCGGGCTACGCGAGCCACACTGCTCCAGATCCATCTGTCTGCTCTACCGGAGATCAACGTGATTACCAAATCTTGGGAGACCAACGGAAGCTGCATCTGGCGAGCCCGACTCACCCGGAGACCCAAAGCTACCATCAACAATTGTTGTTAACACCTCAGCATCATTTACAAGCGATTCACGCTCCAATGACACCACCGAGCACTCCATCGCCTCCGCAATGTCCGCGAAGAAGGACGCGGGAGGATTCCGAGGTGACCCCACCCCACGGTTCAGCAACGACTCCAAAATCCTCCGGAAGCCACAACGACAAGGTCAGACCCAAGAAGAAACACGCAAGAAGACTCAAGTTCGACGAAGATACGAGCAGCCCTGTTTCGGGCACGGTCATTCTGGGACCCGATGAAGCCGTGGTCACCGGCGACATTGATCCCGCTTTCAATATCGTCGAGGTCACCGAAGAGGCGAGGGCCGAGCTCGCAAAAATTGAAAACAGACTCGGGCCTTACCAGTGCAAACTCTGCAGGCAGTTACACGACGATGCCTTCCAACTGGCACAGCACAGATGTTCGAGAATCGCCCATGTCGAATACCGCTGTCCGGAGTGCGACAAGAGATTCTCCTGTCCCGCTAATCTCGCATCCCATCGCCGTTGGCACAAACCTCGAATGCCCAATGGCGACAATCTCAACGGTGTACCTGCTGCAACTTCGAACTCTTCTAACTCATCGACCAACGTCCGGGAATCCGAAATCTCATGCACCAGGTGTGATGCCAAATTCAGCCGAGCCGCAGCACTCCGGAAACATCTCGCGACCCAGCATCCTGAAACCAACAACAACGTTTCCATGGCCAACAACAACAGCACCAACAACAGTAACGATGCAAATTCCGTTTTCGATGACCTCAACGTCTCCATGACCGGTAAGCCTCTCTGTCCACCTATGAATCTTGCAGATGTTTCACTCACAAACGAGTTACCCTGACACCAATTTCCGGCCAGACCAATGCCCAGACGACCCGGAATTTACTGGAGATTTGGACTCGATCTCATGTAAATAATACAACTATTTTATTTAACGGAAAATTGAAACTAAACTCTCAATAAGCTTGGCCACCAAAAATATTCAAGTCCAAACGCCACAATAATTCAATCGAGAAGATATCGATGACGCTGATTATATACATTTCATTAGCTTCGTTCAGTATAGTAAAGCTTAAAAAACGACTGTACGTTACTTATTCAATTTCTTTTCAATGTGTTCATTCATATTTATTTTATATTATTCAATTGATTATAATATTCAAAAAAAAACTGAATATAAACATTATTTCCATCTTCTCAATAAGAGAGGCATTTTTTAAATTTCATAAACAAATATCGGCGAATCCGACATTTTTTTTGTTATCAATTGCAATACATCTTTGATGGTCGAACGCATTTCGAAAAACAAGTCAAGTTATTTAATGTCTCTGAGCACAAAAAAAATAGGAGTAAAGTTCAACAGTTTTTGATTGAAGAAGATCGAATAGAAATTTTGACATTTGAGTGGCTTGTAACTCGAGTACGCAATCAAAATATTCACACGCAGATGAGTCTAGTCACATCTCTTCTAGTCAGGCACAAGAAATTATGCACAATAATGAATAAATCTAGTCATGAAACTGACACGCATGAAAAAAGATATTAAATTATAAGAATAGAATGTAAGTGAAAAGTAAAAAATGGTGTTGAAATCGAGTATTAAGAAAATGATGCCAAATACGTTAACATGAACGTGCATATCCTTGATTCAAATATTAAAGATGAAAAAATGTTAATTGGAAGGCATTATTGCTAAAGATCTTTCTATGGAATGATTTTGCCGAATTTATACTATTTGATAGACTTGCAAATGACGAAAAAATTTGGCGCAGGTCAGTCATTCCAGTTTCGTCGTATTTGTATATTGAAAATCTTGTGTGATCTAGTCATACATAATTCATGAAAACTTGAATCGTACTTGTGTAAACGAGCTACAAAATTATCCTAATTAATTTGGGCTCGTAATATTGTAATTCTAGTTATACATTCGTGATTTTTGCTGTTAAAAAAAAAAAAAAATAGCAATTCACTCATACAGCTGATTTATCAAAGATAGCTAAGTCAATGGAAATGCGTTTCCGGCGTTCAATAAAACGCAATTAATCTAGTCGTTAGCGTTAGCTATGGTAATTATGATGCATCTCGATCAATGCAAAATTTTGTTAAATTCAATTTTTAGTCATTTTTTTCAAGAAATTCCCCGTAATTTTGGGAATCCAATCTAATCTCCTCTTTTACTATATATTTAAATCTCGCAGGAAGCACAAATTTTTTTTACAATAAAATAACAGAAATTTTCGAAAATAAGAAAAAAACGTAATGATAATTTTAGCTAATAATTTATTTTATTCCACAAAGTGTGCAGATTTTTCTTTCCAATTATTTATTATTTCATGATTATTTCTTCGTTCTATTTAATTAGAACGAAAGAGTATTGTCTAGTCCAAAGAATATTTCATAAGAAACGATTCGATTCAATATCTTTGAATCGTTAACATTTAGTGGAAAATTATCAATAAATAGGAATATAAAGAAACGAGTATATAATTTTAAACCAAAAAAACTGTGAGAATATTGAAAAGTCATGGTTCAAACTCATTTGGTCTTATATTTGACTACATATTTTTCACTCACTTAGCATTTTCAATGTTTATTATAAAATCATAGGCCCGCACTGCTGTGAGTCATGACTGATATTTTTATTTGCTTGTGCAGTTAATCACTACTCAAACACCAGGATGAATTTTGTATAAAAAATATAATGAAAGATGATGTATTTTAATATTGTGGGTAAAAGGCAATTTTATGTTAAGCTTGATCTACCTATATTATTTTTTTTATCGACGGCAATGTAATTAGCTGAGAAATTGTTTCGTATTAAAAACTTTTTTAAATCGATCACAAAATTTGTTTTTAATTGAAAAAAAGTTAAAAACGAATCTTCAAGTGCATTTCGAGATTTGCGAGCTTATTACGTATTAAAATGTGCAAATGTAAGTAATGTAAGTACAATATTATTAATAATTTATTGTGGCCAGAATTTCAGATAAAATATTGAATAATCAATCCACTAAAAATAACCTCGTTTATCATAATAAAACGTATTTTAGAAATCAACTGTTGATCAAGCAAGAAAGAAATGCTAATATGGCAATTTGAATTTGAATTATTCACGGAACGTCTGATCACCGAAACTCAATAAATTCAATATTCGATCCGATACATGGACACTGAAATTCGATGTATAAATGTACCATACAAATATGAAGAATATGTATAATATATCGTATACTCTTTAGTCATCTGTACTGCGTAATTAGAAGATAAAATTAAATATTTACATTGATTTATTGATTTAGTCTCGTAAGTGATGATTGTTAATATCTGTACATAAAAAATGGAATTCATTAAATATACAAACCTTCAAATTCACGATGCTGTTTACGAAAGTTGATCTCCTTATCCCAATTTGAATCCGAAATAAAAATAATTATTATGTTTTAATATTGCTATATTTATCGGAATAATCATTTGGCCGATTAAAAATGAGTGGAGCGGATGAGCTCCTTCAATTATTGTTTTTAAATCAGTGCAAAAATCTTTATTGACAATGCAATTATTCCTCGCAAATCGAAATACATTAAGCGGAATGAAATATGCATAGTTTCATTGTATTTATCAAATGACGGTCGTGGTGAAAAATATATCTCGGATAACATTTCTCAAAAAGCAATTAATTTACCCTTTCAATGTTTATAACGAGAAGCAAAATAAAAACTTCATTGTGATCGGATAATACAAGATTATGAAAAATGTGAAAGTAATTCGTATATTTAAGTCTAATAATACCGTTGAAAAAAATCCGATTGAACGTGATATTGTCAAGGGATGATACCGTTCATATTACCCGTACTACGTGTCACGATAATGGCTCTACAGAATCCATACAGGAGGGATTGGTGTCCTGTAATCTACCGGAGACCTTTGTGCACACCGAATAAAGACTCAGTAAATATAGTAAATTCGTCTCACAATTCGTGCGAGCTCAACTCTTCGCCTCAAGTTTACCGAAATTTGGAGTTATTGTTGAAATTAAATAACGAAAAAAGTACAAAGAAATATAATCTGAACTAAAAAGTGTTTGAGAAAAAAAAATGAGGGAGAATATTTATATTTCATAATACGCTCTGGGCGTTCTTCCGTCTTAATCACAAATTAATAAAAATCTTTCATCATGCATTGACGTAGGTATTAACGATTGAAGCAGCTATTCAATATTTTTGATTCATTAAAATATCATTTCCGATGCCTTTCACTGTTCCATCGACTGATCACTCTCTCTCTCTCTACTCTTTTCAGTTTGTTCAAGTCCTGTAATTTTATTGAGATCTTTTTTCTTTTACTTCACCCCCAGCGTTTACTTCATAGCTAGCCATGTTTTTCGAATTTCTTCAATGAAAACATCACAATTTATCAATCTTCTGTTTAAGGGGTTAGGCCACTCTAGAGCGAGAAGAAATCGCATAGCTTAGAATGTTTTTTTGGCCAAATTATGGAATCAATTAAAATTGCATGGACACTATGGACAGTGCTCCATTTAACTATTATTGAACTGAAAAAAAAATTTCTGGGATCATTAAAAAAAATAGAGTCTGCCCAGCTTTCCTACGTTGACACCTTTTTTTCCACGGCCGGAACCTAATATCATTCAATTTTTAACCAAGAATAAAAAACCAAAGTTTTTTCGCTTCTATATAAGAACTGGCTGTGCCCGCTCGCTTCGCTCGCGGCACAGCTAGCCGGGTAATTATTTAATTTTTTTCTGACTAAAGTGATCAAACAGAAAATTTTTGATTTCCTGATTTTTCATCATTTCATTAAAAATGCTGCAACTTTTTTTCTATACTGAATTGAGTCACCGCTCATTTTGTTCGTTTTCCAATGTCTTCCAAATTGGTAAAACGATTTTTTCGTTTATCGATAGTATTCAACTGCCGATGACTTTTGAAATTTAAAGATTGAATGAAATTGCTAAACTTTTTTTTTAGTATTCCCGTAAAAATTAAGATACCAAAATTTCGTAAAACCACAAACTCAGTTTGAATTATAATCTTAAATCTCGTGAAAGATTCATTGAAATCCGTTCAGTGATTTTCGATTGAAAAAAAATCATATATATATATGACATATATATAACATATATATATTACATATATATACATATATATACCATATATATATATAACATATATATATAACATATATATAACATATATATAACACATATATATAACATCTTTTCTACATATATATGGTGATTGAGTGAGAAAATGATGAGGGTGAAAAATAAACTTTGGATACGATTCGGATAAAACCCGTTCTTAGTGAGCGTGTACATAGCGAAAGAAGTAACTATGCCAAATTTCAAGTCAATCGGGCTTATAGTTTCGGTGATATCGTGATGAGTCAGTTAGTCAGTGAGTGAGTGAGTGAGTGGTATTTCTCTTATATATACACTACGGTCGGAAAGTTTCCGGACAAAAGTCGGAAAAAGTTGCCACACTCTTTTTCATGTTATTCCGTCGATAACGTAGATAAATTAATTTAATGAACGGCATTTTGAAGGGGAGAAATCCCATTTCATTTTGCTTTTTTTGAAAAATTTTTGCGATTTTTTTTACGATTAGGACGTCATTTTGAAAACGACCATTTTTCGTCTTTTTTTTTCCTTTTTACAGAGCAACCGCGTTTTCAGTAGAAATTTTTTTTTTTAATTTCTTCGACCGGATCTTGAAAAGGCAAAACTTAAGCTTCAATTTCGTTTTTTATAAAATCCGTTACGATTTTTTTTGAAAAAGTTATCATGTTTTTGGCGAAAAAAGACGAAATTCAGTAATTCCTGCGTAACACGAAAACTATCACATTTAGAAAAAAATCTTAAAGGAGTGAAAAGTTGCCTCTGAGATTGTTCTAGTCACTCGATTTTTTTCAGATTTTTTTTACGAAATTTTTTTTTTTCATTGATTTCAGTCGAACTCCAGGTCTATCAATTTCCGTAATTTAAAAACTATGGGTTTTTTCACCAAAAGTCCAAGGACAAAAAAGTTTTATTTCTTCATTTTGAACGTTTCGGAATTTTTTCAGATTTTTTTTTCATTGAAACATTGAAAAAGTTCTTTCGAAAATTTCGAAAACGCCATAACTTTAATGAAATTCATTCGATTTTGTTAATCGCAAAATAGCTGCCTTCTGACATAGAGAATTTTCTTATTCCAGTATCAACGTAGTCGTAACATGTAATCATGTAAAAAAAAAACGAAAGTTCGGATTTGTCCACAACATCTGTAATACCTGGACCACATAAATCACGAGTTGTGTTTCAGCCTGACCCACTCAACTTGGGAGAGTGTTGGAGCTATACACCAACCGCATGTATGACTTTCAGTTGTGAGATATTTTCGTGGGTTTTTTTTTTTATTGGAAAAAAATATTTGGGCTTAATCTTCCAAGTTGTAGCGGCAACTGCCTTCATTTTTTGAAACTAGAATGCTTATTGGTGCTCTGCAAAACTAAAAACGTATCTACGTTATGTAAAGACATAGAAAATGATTGAAAAATTGGAAACTCAATGAAAAAGAGATTGAATTCGATAAACGTATTCGAATCTGCTGAATCTGTTATTTTGTTTAAATAATTTTCCAATCTTGAAGCTGGAAAGGAGTCGTGTTTTCCGGGATTTTCATGAGGAAAGAAGGAATTTGATTGACGGTGGATCTCTGACGGATATATTCTAGTCCGATCGACGTTCTTGTCGTTTTCCTGACGTCGCGATGCTTCTACAAAGGAGCCCGGGAAATCTAGTTAGTCCCGAGGGTTTCACGTTCGCTCACTTCCCACGGGAGGTTTGTCCCGATCGTTCCTCCTCCTTAAAGAAAAAAAAAAGCAGCAAGCTCCACTGCCCCTACCTCTTTCGGCTGCCCTCGCAACACTATACAAGAAGCAATTTCTCAATTTTTCCCCGACTTTGTCATCTTCGCTTTGCTATTCGCCGTCGAAATAGAATTTTAGCCTCGAGTGGCTCGGGATTCTTCTCTCGGTCTCTTGTCGAAAATCGCGCCCTGATATTTTCCCTTGGCATCGACGTACACGAAAGAATTTTTCCGTTCCAAGTGGATTTTGAGGCTTTCAACGCACCTTTTTCTTATATCAATAATAAAAAAGAATAAAATATTTTGTCAAGACGCTTCGACGAGTTCTACGAGTTGTAAAAATATTCGGTCATCCTCGAGTACCGTGTAATTTTCTATATTTATCACCATTTGGACGTTGTCTTTATTTATTTTGCCTATTGCACATCAAATTTTCAATGTCTTATCAAATTTTCCAATTTTTCTTTCAGTAAAATCATTTTTAACAAAATTTTCGCAACTTTCAAACGTTTTTTTTTATCATTTCATTGAAATTGCTTCGACTTATTTTTCATACAAAAACTTTAATCATCACTATTTTTTTCGTTTTCAAATTACTTTTTAATTGGTAGTTCCTTTTTTACCTCGATCGATACTATTCAATTGCTGATGAATTTATCAATTTAAAAATTGGCAGAATATTGTTAATTTTTTGTAAAAAACAAAATATGGAAATTTAGAAAAAGCACAAAGCCATATTTGAATTTTGATCTATGAGCTCGCGAGAGAGCGATTGGATTTATTGGAATCAGTTCAGCGGTTTTTTTTTTTAATTCAAAAGCATTCAAACGTTTTTTTGCGAAAAGAAAAGAGTGATTTTTACTCGATTCGCATTTTATTTGTTAGATAACCATTTAGAAATTTTGAAACATCAGTCAGACTCTACTTGCAGTCAATGAACTTTGACAAAAAGCTAAATTGCACAAGTACAAATCTGACCGGTGTTTTTCTCCCCGAACTATAAACAGAGTAAGTGTTTTCGCATGCAAACGAGTTAAATTGCTCTTCCAACTAAAATTAGATTGTCTATTCAATGGAAAGGAAAAAGTTTTTCTTCCGCCACTATTCGCGTTCGAACAAAACTCACATTCGCTATAGAAAAAAAAAAACAAATCTATTGCGTAAACCTAGACTCAGGTAAATTCATATGGCTTAAATAGAATTTTTTTATATTTTTATAACGTACTTGATCATCAATCTACACACAGAATAACTTCATTATTTTTCACACCTTATTGACACTCTAATTTACAAAAAAAAATTACAGTTTCGAAGTATCAAAAAATTAACTAAATCTAATCGTTTTTCTTTGAAAACTTATTTAATTTTTGCAGTACTCCAAATCTGCTAAGTTGGAATAATACCTCAACGTGACAAGGGTACATGTAGAGGTATAGCATTTCGATTGCGTATCGTTTCAGCGACCGATGACAATATTTATCCGCAAACAGATGACCAGAAGAGAACAAATATCAAATGGGAAAGAGATTGTTACGATTTTCGTCGACAATTCTCACGTGTATGTACGTATACATATGTCAATATATAGATATAGAGGCAACCCTAGAGGATCAAGAAAAATCGTCGTGAACCACATAATTGTTTCGAGCGTCCTTCAAGTCCGTGACCCGCGTGACAAGTTGTTCCGACCCTTCAGCGACAACCCCTGCAGGAAACGGGGCTGAATGTAGCATTCGAGCAAGATTCGTGTACGACGACTCTAGAGGGCTGATCGATATTTTTTTCGGTTCTTCGCAGATTTTCCCATTCGAATTTTCACAAATTAATTACGCGCTAAAACAAAAACGTCTTCATGGAACTAAATCCATTTTGCTCGCGGAAAATTTACTAGTTTATTTTTTAAGAGTCATCGAGCGATATGGCATACGCAGCGCCAGGTGCCAAAAAAGCAAACTAAAATTCTCTTCTATCGGATTTCGTCGCGAATTTTATGATTACGCGAATATAAAAAATATCAAAAAATTCGGTTTAATTACCCGGTTCCAGCTGTGCTCCCTTTTCAGAGATCAGACATCTCTTATCAACAAAATGAATTGACAAAAATACAAGGCGCTTTGCTCGCGCCATGACAGCTTTTTCGCCAGTCACAATAATTATTTTATTACAAATTGTACATCACACATTTGCCACGACTGAAGGGACCAGAGCCGGAATCACGCCACTTCCCTGCACATAACGAAATTCATTTATTGGTAATCATTTGGATGACTACGTGAATCCCGACGAAATTTTGTCGTCTTAACACGCATTTGTTTAGCTGCATCAAGGCTTTGTTCGCTCGACCAATAACATGTTTTAACATTTACAAATTATTTGGTCCTAACGATAAGCAACATTTTGCAGCTCGCATCGCACTAAATATTTTGGTTGAAAAAAACAAAATTCGTTTCGATCAACAAATTTTTTTTCTTAGTGTGAACATTCGAAATGCTACGAATTACAAGAAATTGAGACTCCAGGATGAGTTAATAGTATTATGGTTACGTTCAAATGGGTTGTTAGTGGAATCGTTAAAAAAAGAAAAGTTTATATAAGCAGTGGCTAAAAGTAGATATGAAACAAGAGGCTGATAAGCAGTTTTGAAAAATAAGATTTTTTCACGTTTCAGGATCATGATTTTCTCATTTTTATTGCGACTGATTTTAGGTATAGTAATAAATATATAACGGGATGAAAAATGAGTCTGTTTTTACGAATTTTCTTTACTCGAGCACCGAATCGTGCAATGGGAAATAAAGATTGGTCATCGCATTGGAGGATACAATTTTCTTTTTCATAATTAAATTTTGCCAAATGATGGACCTGCAGTTGCACGAAGGAGATATACTAGGAAAAAAGGAAGTTATTGAATCAACTAAATGTCGTCAATAACCCTTTCGCTGCCATTGTCGCAAATTTGCTACGGCTACTTTCAGCCCGTCTGTGCACTGAGAAAATAAAATAGTTTAATCAATCAAATGGCTTCGTGAAACACGTTGAATGTCATATTCAGTTATACGAAATATTTATTTAATTAAATGGAACATATCTTGCGTTCATTCAACAAAATCCAAGAAAACAAAATTCATTTGGTTCATTCAATACGTATCTTTGTTTAGTAAAATAAAATAAATAATTCGTGGAACCGAACGGTTTTTTTAATGAACGAAATATTTATTTCGATGTATTCTACGAAAGCCTTGATAAATTCGACAAAACTCTTTTCTCGCTGTGTAAAAATGTAAGGAGGTTATAGCGCACAGATTAGTTTGCAGTGCTTTAAAATGTACTACTTGCTGGCAATATTTGTCGGATTGATGATCTCAGAGTTAGCAATAAAAAAATAATTCAAGAATATGAAATTGAAAAAAAATGGTTAAAAAATTCTAAGCGTTTCGATCCAATCGTTTCCGTTCCAATCCTCTTGAAATAAAAATTCTGCCTTCACGCGTACTTTTCACCGGTATATTCAATCACGTACAATGGATAAGTGATTTTCACTCTTTGAGAAAAAGAGGCACAAGAGATGGAGAAAAGATTCTGAGTAACTACAAATAGAGAGGGAGATATAGAGGGAAAAAAAAGAGAGAGTCCGATAGGAAATAAAAGGTGCCACGTACATAAGGAGGATGTTGAACAAATAAACTCGAAGCTTTTATAGCAAACATGCTCAAACAGTGTCGTTGATAACGTCACACAGATTTAAGGATGCTGACCACAATATTACTCGAATAAACCAAACGACAAATATCTCGAGGATAATAACTGTAAAAGCTTTGGGGTAAGCACATGGTTCACGTTCTTACTCCGTTGCATCAAGGTTTAACACTCCATCCCCTTCACATAGCACCGCCGAGTTTTCCACTTCACCAGATTTATTTTTCCTACCAGCTGTGATGTTATATAAGACGATTTTCTTCTCAACATCTTCTACGAGCTTAGAACTAAAATGACTAAATAAATATTTTCAACAATTCAAAATCAGTATTAATATTAAGGAGTCGATGATAATAATTATTTTTTAGTGTAACGAAAATAATTTTAAAATCTGTCTAAATGATAATGTACCACTAGCTTCGAATAATTTAGTAAACTACTCAAGAAAATCTTTGTTTCATCCTGCCACTACGGATCAATACTGATTTTTTTTTTTTTTTTTTTATGAGGGTACGAAATTTCGGTGACCCATTCTCGTCTGTGAGTACGTTGTCACGTGAAATTCGATCATGAATCACTGGAGGAATGTTATGGATGGGGAATCTTGAGTATGTTTCACGCCTGATGGAAAAATACCGCGGAGACCGATCGTCTACACGACACGACGAATTATCGTCCAATTCCTTTCGTTTGCTATCCAAACCTGCAGCAATTGGATGATCTGAATGAAAAAAAAAACGTTCATTTCGAACAGTTTGAAGTTCGCGAGAGATTAAATTCGTGAAAAATTTAGAGTAAAAATTTCTCAAATGTACAAAACTTTCTTCACCAATGAAAAAAATGTTTGAACGATTTATAAATTATCTCGGCTGGACGGTGTTCATTGCTTAAAATTTGACGAAGAGCAGATAAGATTTATTGATTTTGGTCCGTAAACATATCGACGAGTCTATAGAAATTATAGTGAAAAACGAGAAGCTGAAAGAACTATAATTACTTTTCAGAACGATAGATGAATTAGAAAAATTTATTTCAACGCACAAGGGGCAAAGAAAAAAGGGGCGAGAAGGGGGTGGCGACTATTCAGCTGGGGATCGGCTCAGGAAAAGGATCTTACGAGTCTACTGAATCGCTCCCGTACGTCCTAATTCCCTGGGCGTTCTTTGATATCGCGCTCTTTTATATGTGACATCGACAAAGAGAGGAATAAACGAGAGCAAAGGACACAGAGACGAATAATAATAATAAATATAGCGCAAAAGCTGCTTCAATCTTATCCTGACACACAAGCAAAAAAAAGTCCTGATTACATTGGAAACACATCGAAGCGTAAACTAAATACGAACAGTCGTATTTGGAGCACTGAGTAGTTTTATCCCTTGATAAAACCGAACTATTCGCAGTTCTTCGATTGTTTTATATTATGAGGGATTTCACGCGACTATCACATTCGCAAACCCTCACCCCTTTGGATTGATGCGAATTATATGTGTTTTTCTGTGTACAAGATACAAGAAAATACGTTTTCTTTTGTATATTTTTTCATTTTGATATTTTTTTTTGTTAGGTGAATTTTTAAGGGAGAGTTAGAATTTTCAAAAACTAATTTTTATATTTTTCATTTTCTAAAAGTATAATATCTTACGAGTATTTTCCGACCAATTGAATGTAAATCGGACCATTATTCGCCGAAATACATGTATCCGAGTCGAGAACGCTAACCGGCGATCCCTGGAAAACACTCGAGAGGCGAGGGTAGCTCAGCGGCAGCTGAAAATGGCTTCAGATGCAGCTAATAAAGCGCAGGAAGGCGAACTATATGGCCCAGTAATAGACGACTCTGTGTAAGTTACAAAAAAAAAATTTATCTGCATGCAAATCGTACTCAAAACTTTAAACTCGTTTTTCTCGAAATCATGTTTTCGAAATCGGTGATCACTGTAACTCGAGAACGGCTTTATCGATCGAATTGAAATTTATATCACTTCTTCTATATATAGTTGTCGTCCGGATAAACGAAGGATTTTTGTTTTGAGAATTTTTTTTATAGTAAAAAATGTAAATTTTGGTCAAAACAACACTTTTAACTTCAACGTCCGCCATTTTGTGAAAAATGGAAATTTTTTTAAACCCTTCGTTCAACCGGAGCATTATATCATTAACTAAAGATCCCCTCCTGATTTTTTGGTTTCAGATAATCCGTTGCAGCACGAGACTGATCACCGGAAAATCTGTTTTTTTTTTGCAGCGTCCTCGGCTATTGATGATTATCGGCTTATTTTGAAATATATTTCTTTGAAAAAATTGCAATGTTTACATTAAATATATATCTTTTAAGCGGAAGAAGTATTTTTGTAAATTATTTTATCGTTTGGCCAAAAAAAAAATCGGAAAAAGGCCTTTTTTTAACGTTCTAATTATCCCCCCCCCCCTTAACTAAAAATTCATAATAATTGAGGTTTTAATATGATTTTCCTTCTTTCAGAACGTAAGCGATTTTATAGATATTTTTATATCAGGTTCAAAGTAATCCGTCATTGTTTGTAGAAAAGTGAGTAAAATTGTAGTACGGAATTCGATTGCAGTATGTCCGCGATGTCTCGGGAGGGACATCCGAGCAGATACAGAAAAGTATCACAAATCTGTAATCTGAATAGTAATCTTTGAAAATCTTTGTTTTTTTCACGATGAGTCTGCCTACTCTGATCCCGGTGTCAAAATTTTTGTAAACTTTGTGAATTTTGAAAAATAATAGACAATATAGCGGTTGCAAATTGCAAGCTATTATTTTTGTTCATTCATAGTTCCTGGGTATTGGCTGCCTAAGTCCAGAGGCGTTAAGACTGAAGTTAAAAATTGAAACGGTAAAAATCGTAAAATGGCCAGAACGAAAGAATACAAATTATTATTTTGTGAGATGGACTCGTTTATACAACTCCAAAAAGAAATATTAAAATTCGTTAAATTTTAATGCAGCAAAGATGAAATTAGAAAAAAGCGGAAAAAAAGCAGTCATTGTCGGGCAGATTTCTGAAATATGTGCATAGAATTTTTAAAGATTTTTGTTTTATTTCAAGTTTCAAAAATGAACTTTTCAGTATTAAAAATTCGAGAACTTTTCAGAAATTTTCATAGTTTCCAGCTTTTCTGCATCCGTTCCACGCTACAATTTTTTTCGTTAAAAAATGACGAGAACCACGACGAGGATAAGAATTAATAGTATGAAATGGTATGAGTGTTGTTCTCGAATAGAAGAAATAAATGCATGCTTTAGGGTTTGAAGAATGATCATTTGTGTAAAAGTTTTCTCTTCTGTATCATCCTGAAAAAATCCTTCAATATATTTATAAATGTATATTCGTATCATTTTATATGTTTGGTTACCGTCGAAAAGAACCGCACGTACCTTTCTCACGTGACATCGGCCGGATACGTCCGGACCCCTTTGTCCGGTGGACAGATAGCCGGATATACGAACGTCAAATACGTACGCTTGGTGTTGTTGCATTGAGGTTGTTTTGCGAATGGTTATATGTAGATCGAACGTACGAGAAACAGATTCGTCTTCTCGACTCGTTGCTTGGGTTTTCCATTTCCACTTAGATGAGCATCACGGACAAAGTCGGGCAACCGTATATACGTGGACCGCCTCAAAGGAGTCGTAAACCATACTCGGACACTCTCTACACGACCCTTGAAAATGGTCAGTCAATTTAACGATGCGGTCGCGAGCTCGCGACCCGAACAATACAACTTTATATAGTCCTTTCAATTCACCATTGCGATAAAAATATCTTTTATTGTTTTAGACTAAATTTCAATCGGGCTATCAATTCGAATGAGATATCTAAACTTTTGAGCTAGGAGTTCAGTAAAAAATAATGTATCTAATTATAATCCGTGAACGTTCAAGTTCGGTATCAGGAGTTTAAGAAATAAATTTAATTGTTTCTTTTTTCTATTGTTAAGGGCTGAATTTTAGTTAGAATTCAAAATCGGGATTCAAAACTCCATAACGATTTAAGGAAGAACCTCGGTCTTTGGCAAATCAATTAACGAACAGAAAATTACGAAAATTTTCAGAGATGACAAAACTTTTTCAAAAATGACTCAGTTATAGTTTTGTGAACTTTGGTTGACTTTGAAAGAAGATATGAAGGTATTGATGATTTCATTTTGAAGCAGTTAACATGGAATCTTATGAGAATCTGTGATATTGATGCACTTTATCTTTTATTACGTTGGAGTTAATAAATAGATTTTAATCAATTTGAAGAAGATATAAACGAATATCCAATGAACATTTTTCTTTTCCACAAACATGTAAAGCTTACTTGCGTAATAAGAAATAAATTAAAAAAAAGACAACATGTTTGAGCAATTCACAAATGTAGCAACACCGCAGTATTGTAGATCATTCAAATGCGGTTTCAAAACCGTCGGAACACGTGTAAATTGAGTCAATGATCAAAGCACAGTCATCCAAAATAATGATTGTACATTTGTAACGAATTTTTCATGAGCATCATGCATCAATTATTTTTGGGAACAAGAAATAGAAAATATAAAAACAAGGGCACATTTGGAACAAAAAATTTTTTTAAACAATGTCACATATAGAAATAGCGTGCTAGCTATTCCTTCAACGTCCAATACACACCTTTAAGTAAATATTATACTTATGAGTGAACACGCACACGCTAAAGCAAGGGATGCTGTGTTGTCGAATTATATACTACGTAACTCACATAGTAGACTAAAATTCTCTGACTTACTGCTTATCGAGGGTACTTCATAAAATTGCGATTTGAAAGTCATCGAGCGATGGTATACGCAGCGCCAGGTGCCAAAAAAGCAAACTAAAATTCCATTCTACCGGATTTCGTCGCTAATTTTATGATTCCGCGAATATAAAAAATATTAAAAAATTCGGTTCAACTACCCGGTTCCGCCTGTGCTCCCTTTTCGGAGATCATATATCTCTTATCAACACAATAAATTAACAAAAATACGAGGCGCTTTACTCGCGCCATATCACAGCTTTTTCGCCAGTGACAATAATTATTTTATTACAAATTGTACACACATTTGCCACAACTGAAAAGACCAGAGCCGGATTCACGCCACTTCCCTGCACATCACGAAATTCATTCATTGCGATTTCAATAAAAACTCACGGAAAAATCCGGTAGAATACACACGAGGCGTCTGAGGTGTGTCAGCGACTATATTTATGCTATATGTAGATATATTTTACTATGAGAGACGCCACCATCGATTTTGAGTTCGTCATGCGAGCTCGATCACTCTAAAATGCTTTATAAGCGAATGTTTATCTGTATTTTTGCATTTTTTCGTTGATATTTTTGAATTTCAATTTGAATTCTGGATTGCGGTTACTATAGAAGATGACATATTTCGTATTTATCACAGATAAACATTGAAGATGAATCGTTAACTCGAACTTATCGAAGACTTGAATTTGCACCTGTGATTTAGATAAGCATGTCGGTTTTCGCCGTTTTCTGCATTTCTCCAGTTAATTTTACTGCACTTTCGTATCCCATGAAGACTCAAATCGAGCACTGAAATTTTCGCATATAATCACGTATTTTCTATTTTCTCGAATCTATCTAATATTTCAATTTTACATTGAACTCTCATCCAGACTTGAACGCGAAATTGAGATTCTTCAAAGCGAAACTCTAATATCAAAAGTATTTTTATGAGTATATTTTGAATTTGATTTTGATTTTAAACTCAATGACTAATCGAAAGCGTTAGATATCAGGAATCATCCGAATTCAAATCCGATGTTCACTAGTGAAACTCCACCAAATTTTGAGTTCGGGTAAGTTCCAATCCAAATATGATGTGGTGTACGAACTCAGATGTCTCCAAATTTAGTTGAACTATTGTAGTAGACGATAACATGCAGAAGTCAAAATATCGAGAAACAAGAGAAAGAAAATGGCGAATCGTGGGATTTTCGTATACAAGCTAAGAAGATGTGCGAGTTCACTAAAAACAGAATTCTGTTGAAACATTGAAATATTTTGTTGCACGTATTCAACAAAACTTATTTGTTGAGGCGAGAAAATCTCAAAAATTACAACAAAGTTTCGTTATACCGAAACGAAGCTTTGTTGAGACGATAGAACATTTTGTTGCGTGTTCGTAATATTTTGTTGAATGTATTCAACCAAATATTTTACTGTAGTTGAGAAGATTTCGACGAAATCCAAAATGTTGTCTATTTTCGCAATTTGTAAATGGGCGTTTAAAAAATAAAATCGATTTTCAAAAATCAGTTTCATTCAAAACAGAATTCATGAAATTGTGTACCTCCTTGTAAATAATATAAATGACGATTGAAATGAAACAAGAGCTTTGCCTGATTCGTGTAGTAACAGATCCGTGAATCTGTGAGAATGTAAACGCACAAGCTTGAAAATTTTGTCGCACGATCAATCAATTACGAGCTTCTTTGGGTTTGAAGAATAAGTAAATCAATAGAAACGTCCACTAGGAACGCCAGAAACACGCAATGAATTGGAAAGATTTGGAAATAAAGCAGTTGCTGACTATCAGAAAGGCATTTGGTTAATTAACACTACATACTGGCGGTCATCTTAATTTTTAATTGTATTGACTATTGAGAGAAAAGGAGGTCCGAGTCTGAGTCATGCCACAAGATACTACTGCTGTACGTACTTCTACCCATGATTTCTCAATAATTAAACTGCCAATCCATATCAATTTTTCGTGAAAGATCTTTCACATATCGTAGATTAGAGCAATAAGTTTTTTCATGGCTCAACGATGTAATTTTGGAGTATTCTCAAACTGAAAATTTCAACTAATGTTGGCGTCTGCATTCTCCTATGCTCACAATGTATTTTCATAAATTAATATCTTCAAAGTTACACCGGTAGGAGATTCAAATTTCTGCGAGACATAAAAAAAATTATCTTCTTTTAATTTCATACAGAAAAGTACATGGTCAACGGTGCACCTCAACTCTTCTCAACTACCTTTAGGTTTCAACAAAATTTCGTTTTCAGTGTTGGAGTTTGGAATTCAGTATCACTGGAGCAGCAATAATTAGGTGGTAGGGTTCAAAATTGGCGATCACGCGAAATGGAATGTTTCATCTCATAACTGAGGTAGTTAGTTGAGGCATTTAATATGCCTCGATTGAAGTCCACATTTTCCGGAATCATGCACGTATATAATACGCGTGTGCTCACTTGATGAAGCAATCTATGAAGCCATCTCATCCATTGGCGTTATTTTTGATAATAAATAAATGACCTTTGAAAATTAGTGTTTTGGTGCCAAATTGCAAAATGAAGATGCAAACGTCGAAAGCAAGTCACGCTTTGCATTTATACTCGTGATGGGGCTTCTTGAGGTATTGCTTTCACGAACCCAAACACTCTAGAAAGAACTGATTTTCATTTGCAATACAGTGAAAGTGCATGCGCATAGACCAGAAAAGTTTCAAGCCACGTTGCCAAACATTTATTGAAGAATTTTATCTTTGAAAAGCGTAAAATTTATATGGGAGTCTACAGAGGTTCCATGATTACTGTATTTCTATTCAATAATTTATAGACTCTAAATGTCTGATACAAACTATCTCACGCATAGAAAATTTTTTAAGGAATCCGTCACAACAATAAAAATGAGAGGTCACCGACTGTTTCAAGAAAATATTAAGGGGTTAGGCCACCCTAGAGCAAAAAGAAATACTTAAAAAAAATTTTTTTCGGCAAATTATGGAATCAATTAAAATTCTGTGCACGGTCCTCCATTGAACTATTATTAAACTAAAAAAGAAAAAAAAATCGCTGGGATCAATAAAAAAATAGCCTCTGAACAGCTTTTCTTCGATAACACCTTTTTTTCCACGGCCAGACTCAAATCTCATTCAATTTTTAACCCGGAATAAAAAACCAAGGTTTTTTCTATTCTGTGTAGGAATAACTATAGAAGTACGTAGGATTTTTTCGATATATTGAATTTTGTCAAAATGGTACCTATTTTTTCAAAAATGGTAAAAATTTACGAAAAAAAATTAGGGAAAAATAAGCACCATTTTGGCAGAAATCAATATATCAAAAAATCCTAGGTACTTCTATATTTAATCCTACATAGAATCGAAAAAATTTAGGTTTTTAATTCTGGGTTAAAAATTGAGTGAGATTTGAGTCCGGCCGTTGAAAAAAAAGGTGTCAACGGAGAAAAGCTGTGCAGACGCTATTTTTTTTATTGATCCCAGAGATTTTTTTTTTCTTACAGTTCAATAATAGTTCAATGGAGGACTGTCCACGGAATTGCAATTGATTACATAATTTGGCAAAAAAAAAAAAATTCTGAATTATACCGATTTTTTCTCGCTCTAGGGTTTTCTAACTTTTACCCCTTCAGGATAAAAGTTAGAAAAATGACTCAAGCAGAACGCTTTTCTGAAACCCAACATCCTAGAGGTTAGGTTCGGCAACATCTTAAACTAGTTAATGAGGAGAAAAATTTTGATTCCTGGTTACTGTGAGGTGTTATAATGGGTTATAATGTTTTTCTTTTATTTATAGAGCGAGTCCAAATTCCACATGATCAACGAATGCTCTGCTTATGCACACATACAATAGGGCCTTTCGCGTAAGGGATACCTTAAGGAGTGAGGGCTACTTGTAACGCCGAAAAAAACGCTTTTTTCGGGATTTTTTTCCAAACACGTTGTATTATTTAGTGAAAAATGTTTTCCCATATTAATAATTAATATTCCTAGTAGCTATAGTAAAATTTTCATTGAAAAAAGTGATAAATAAGCGAGATGCAGTCGGTCTGTGAGGGGTCCGAAAAGAAAGATGTTTGACGGTGATCACTGCTGCTCATCACTGGATCATCTAAAATCAAAAAAATTAACGGGGATCGTATTAGGCCCAGGATGGGCGAAGGATTCATGAAAATTTCGAATTTTTACAAAATGTACAGTATAAGTGATACAAATTTCAAAACAATCGGTCAAGCCGTTCTGGAGTTACAGTGATCACAGATTTTGAAAACGTGATTTCGAGAAAAATACGTTTAAAATTTTAAGTACAATTGACATGTAGATAAAAATATTATTTCAACACTTACAAGGAATCATTTTTTCGGCACCATAAAGTGAATCTTTCTGCGCCTCAGCAGCTGCACCAAAAGCAATTTTTTCGTATCGTCGAGCGTATAGCTACCGCTACCTATCTACTTTCACCTACTCGAGGTGGCTGCGCTCAAATTGGTTTATCCTCATAAATAATGCTCCGATTTGTCTAAAATTTTCAGAAAATACTTTTGAAATGCTGTACTTTAAAAGAATGGAAAAAAGTTAACGATCTAAACTTGAAAAAACATCATAGTTTTTTTTTTCGCATAGTGGTTGTTCCTGCATACTGATAAAATTCCAAATTCTCACCTTGCAGGATCTCGAGTAATTCAACAACTTTGAGTCCCCTAAATAGTTCATGTACGTCAAAAACCCAGAAAATTTCCGGCATTTCTATGACTCCAAGAATATAAGACAAACTTTGGGGAGTCGAGTATCCTTAAAGTATCTGTTATCTGGATTGAGTCAAGGTATAAGGGTGTTGGCACTCCATACCAGACACAAGCAACCCCTGTCGTGCTTCTACATGATGAACGGTCTCGTGTACAGAGTTTGCATTGCTGTTTCCCTTGCGGCAACGTCCTACAACCAACCCCCGTATTCCGTCAGCCTACGCTCGCCCTTTCTCACGTTTAACGCCCTACCTCATACCTCCAATTTCAAGCACTTGTTGCATGCCTTTCCCTTGTAATGAGTCCATTTCCCGCCAAACCTCCCAACCAAAGATTCAACTTGACTAACCCTTGATCGCGATTCTACCGTAAAGTGATCAATGACATCAGTTCGTAAATTTTCTCGAAAGGCGCCAATTCGAAATGAAACGCAAAATTTTCAAAATTTTGATAACGAAATTCATTAAGTAAAATGCTAAAAATATCGAACGCCCGGAAAATCGTTGCGTATGCGGCTCCGGTGATTCGCCACCGTAAGCAGCCTCGGGCGAGGTCAGTACTTCGTTCGGTTACCGCTTAACCACGCACCGGCTCTCACATCGATCGCTGAGCGGAAAGCAGTTTTTCCGAGTTTTTGATGGCTCTAACGAACTGTATTTTCCACATTTTCCATTATTGAACAGACTCAATACGGGAGTGTATTATACGAAAGAAGCAACACACTGAAACGAGAGTCGAAAGTAAGTGAAGAAAAGCGAAAGTTGCAGAATTGGAGTGATGAGATGGGCTTGTAAAAACTCGTAAAATTCGCCGACAGATTGAAAATGAAAATTGTGTAAATCGAACGCCGGAGTCAAGAAAATCTTCTCCAACTATTTTACAAATCTGCTTCTGTAACGAAGATCGGGAAATGAAAAAAAAAAAATAGTTTCGCGAGTATGAGCGGAAATTTGCAAGTTTTGTGGGAATTTAATCGAAAGGTCGGAATCGAAAAAAAATGTAGAAAAAAAAACGGTTTCTACAGGGTGTAACGTGACACGAGTACGGCGGCACTCACTCAGGCGGTACTTAAAGGTAACGCACACACACGAAGCTTGTGATTATTATAAGACGATGTTACGAGCGTTATAACGTGTTTAGTGCGATAGGAGCGCGTATTATGGGGGGAGGTGGTACCCAGGTTTGCCACGTCGATGGCAATTATGTTTGGGAGCTCGGTCACACGCACGACTCACTCATTTTGAGCCAATATGGGTTGAATCCCAGCAAAGCCCATATTCATACAAACATTTACATACACCGGTACGAGTTGTTCAGGGAGCAGTGTATGCGTGATAAAATTATTAACGTAAATACCGAAGTGCATGTTGTGCTTTTCGAGATCCATATCGATTAGCACACAATCTGGGTTGCATTTGTTTTCTCTTTCGTTCTTACTTTTATACATAATCTTTTCGACTCATTATCGTTCAACAGAGATTTTTAATTGCTTTTTCCCATACGTTTTTCTTCCCTCTTCTTTTTTTCCATCTCTCTTTCTTTATTCGCGTTTTCTCGTTACCACTTTTTTTCTACGATTCTTCCACGGCCAGGCACGAGTCGTTGGGAAGAATCACGAGGGAGGGTTGGAGGGGAAGGACACGAGGAAATTTCTTTCGACTATTCTCTCTTATTGGTCGTACAGTTGGAAATCTCGGAAAGTTTCGTGGCACACGGTCCTGTTACTGACTCGCTAATGAGAAGTCATTAGCATACAGGCCTTTCGTGTACTCGAGTGTGCACGTCATTTCAAATTCTTTGACTCTTTGTATAGGTCTGCATAGCGAGAATGAAGGAATAATGATACTTTTTCGATGCGTGTGTCAAACCAACGGACTGACCTCACTCGCATATCGATCCGTTTCGATCGACGAATCATCGTGTGCAGATGAAAGCATTTTTTTTTGCACTAATGATTGCGTTTATTATATTCAACCAAACTTGAACAAGCTTGTAATAAATTTTATTACACGGACGAATGTTTTTGTTTTTTTTTTTACGAATTTTTGAAACCTTCGGATACTATTTGGATCCAATTTATATTTTTAATTTTAATCGAAATTAACCAATAATTCCGAATTCGCACACTTTTCATTGTAATTCAAACTGTAAATTATCACTCCCAAGTAGACAAATGAAAGCTACAAAGTTTTAAGCTCCACT
This sequence comes from Campoplex nolae, assembly GCA_037893425.1. NCBI lineage: Eukaryota > Metazoa > Arthropoda > Insecta > Hymenoptera > Ichneumonidae > Campoplex > Campoplex nolae. The sequence goes on along the minus strand of JBBLXU010003599.1, from coordinate 26,793 downwards.
CACTTTTGTACTTGTAAATCTTGAAGAATTCAATTGTAGAGATTTAGACCTCTGCAAAAGCAAGTCTGCAATTACGGTCACTATACGTTAGGATGATTCGTTTCAGGACAACTTTTATTTTCGATCCATCATGCCCGAGAATCTTCACTTGATATACCCTAAAAAGAAACCTCGTGAAAGGGGAGCGTTGGCAAAAAATATTTAGAGGTCGCGAATCGGAATTAAAGGTTTCCCATTTGTTTAACATTGTAAAAAATATTGTTCTCATTCCCATGTGCGAATGCCGGAGTCCTGCCAGATCTACCCGCACGGCCCAGAATCGGCACAATCGTGGCTACCATATTTCGTTTAGTAGTATTGGCCCAGACCAGGATAATTATTTGACCAGCACTGTGCATTTACTGTTAGCCAGTAATTGCAAATAAACGTATACGGTTCTCAGCCAAGAGTCATTTTAGTACTGGGGAAACACTGGGCCAATGCTCGCGTTTTCTACGGGCTACGAAATGTTTCGCGACATGACCGAGAGTCGTCTTTGTAATGGATAAATACTGGCCAGACTCATGTATTGTGATTCGAGTACGAATCAATACGGAACAAGTCCAACATTTGGGTCAGTGTCGGGACTAAATTGGCGGACATTTTGTTTCATACCTCGGTCACGCATTTCCAATGTCTCGCCGTGACCTGCAGCAATACTGGGCAAGTGCAGAGCCGACATGTTTTATATCATTGGCTTATCAATTATCTTGATACTCGACCCACTACTGGTACTGATCTGGGCTGATGTCGTTTTGAATATTGGCTGCAAATGTTATCGGGTGCCGCTGGATAATTGTTCGAATATTGGTTACGTGTTGTCTCGAGTGATGCCATATGACTCAAGTACTAATTAATTTGGTACGGACCCAATAGTTGGCTCAGTACCGGGGCTTCATTGGCAGAATTTTGTGTGTCATATCTCGGTCACACATTTCCAATGTCCTGCTGTGACTTGCAGTAATACTGGGTAAGTGCAGAGCCGACATGGTTTATATCATTGGCGTTTCAATAATTTCGACATATACTTGACACTCGACCCACTGCTGGGACCGATCTGGGCCGATGTTTTTGTCAATATTGGCTGCGAATATTATCGGGTGACGCTAGACAATTGTCTGAATATTGGTTACTTGTTGACCCGATTGTGACCATATGACTCAAGTGCTAATCAATTTAATATGATTCCAATAGTTGGCTCAGTACCGGGGCTACTTTGGCAGACACTTGTAATAAAATAAAAGCGAAATAAAGTGAAAATGGCAACAACAGTCATTTATTTTGTAAAAGAGAAATGGCTAAGACTTTTTACATAGAACAAAAAGTTCCCAAAACATATTTTTAAAAAGTTTTCCAACAAAATTATCTTGTGCTTTTATGATTTAAAACGAGTGTAAACTAAAGTAAAATTCAAAATCTTCATAATCGTTTTTGCGCTTTTTCAACCCTCCCAACGTATGAAGACCCATTATTTAGTGTATTGTTCGTCCACAATGTCGCGCCAAGCGGTCGCAGAGCCTTGCGCGAAAAGTGGTGGGAGAGAGCGTTCCCGTCAGTCTCGCCAGTGCAGCGGTGTACGGTGGTAGTTCGGCGTACAGAACGAAAAATGTCTGTGATTTTGTGAAATTATTTGTGAGGCATTGTTGAACAAAAATGGATTAACCAGGCGACGGAGCCGAAAAAAAGGTGAGAAAAATGAAATATTATGTACCGTGAAAATGAAATAACATGTACCAGATTATATCAAGTCAGCAACTTCTTCAACGTGCGAGGTTGGCCTCGCACGATATTCCGTATCAATGTTTTGTGCGATCTATCGTATGCGAAATATCGAGCCTCTGAGAAAAACGCACGCAGTATGATTGTTACAGATTGTACAGATGAAAAGTGACGGGAAAGTTCTTTAGGTTTGTCTATAACGTGATTGGAAGTCAGATCTGGCCGATCCTCGGGCCAGTGACCGCCTTATCTGGCTCGAAACTGGTGGAAAAATGTCTGCCAGACAAAAAAATATCACGTTTTCGGTGCTTTACATAAAATACGTCCCTAATCAAAGCTCCTTTTAAATGAAAAATTCGCCTAGCCCTTCATAATTCTTTTTTTTTTCAAGAAATGAACCATATCAACGATTTCAAACTTGTATTTTACCATTAGACGGCCACAAGGTCGAACATATACCGGATCTAGCCTCTCATGTTGAAGAAGTTGTTGCTTTGTTCGGCATAGAATATCATCGAATTTATATTGAATGACGAAAAAAATATCTGTTTCCGTGTCGTCAAATATTTTGTTTTAACTTCGTTAATAACTTTTCATAATTTTGGTATTCCGTATCGATGTTTTGTGCGATCTTTCGTATGTGCACGTCGAAAATCGCGAAACTTGGCAACCAATTTTGGGCAAGTCTCGAGTCGAATAAGAAAGGTGTCGGGCCGAGGCTTAGTCAGATCCGAACTCTACCCGTTTCCACAAAGAATCTCAAGAACCTTTTTGCTTGCTTTTACCAATCAAAATGTTGAAATTTATTTACAAGGTGCTTTATCAGGTACGTGCATGTGAGAGAGATATAACTGTAAAGTCAATATACATGTTTATCGGACATATCAAGAGACTCGGTAAAGTCTCGAGACAAGTACATTGATTTCGTATTTCAAGAAAAAGGATAGTTTCGTCTAGTTGACAAACGAAGAACGACCTTAAATTTTTTCATGAAATATCGAGCTTCTGAGAAAAACGCACACAGTATGATTGTTACAGATTGTACTGATGGAAAAGCGACGAGAAAATTCTTTAAGTTTGTCTATAACATGATTTGACGTCAGATCTGGCCAAACATCGGGCCAGTGACTGCCGTATCTGGCTCGAAACTGGTGTGAAAACGTCTGCCAGACAAAAAAAATAACACGTTTTCGGTGCTTAAGATGGTTTCATGTTTTGACGGTCGTAGCTTCCACAATGTATCGCATAATATGCATCCCTAATCAAAAATTGAAAAACTTATATTTTATCATTAGACGGCCATAAGGTTAAACATTTGTACTGGATCTAGCCTCGCATGTTCAAGAAGTTGTTGTTTTGTTCTGAATAGAATATCATCGAATTTATGTTGAATGACGAAAAAAATATGCATAGATTTAGTCTTGAAAAGTAGCAGAATGATATGACTTGATCTAGAAACGCGGCAGCGACTTGACGCCAAGTATTGAAAAAAAAAATTTAACCATGTAACGTATCTATACTCGAGATTGAACGATAGACAATGCATATACATTTCAGGTAAAATTAAAAATAATTTAAAAAATACTTTTTTATGTTTTTCAGATGTGAAATATGGACGAAAAATACATCCTCTGAGCTACAAGCCGTTATCTCTGTCGGAAGCGGGTAATCGCAAGGAAGGAAAGGCAGCGAGAAATGTGAATAGGACGAAATAACTCACCTGTGTATGAACATACAGATACATCTATTCAAACATTTTCAACCCGATCTGACCTTTTTTATTGTAATATTATTCATTAAAAACTTGAATAAATATTTTCGCACACTTAACAATGTTGAACCTTATTTAAGCCTATCCTTAAACGTAATGATCTGTTCAATACTAGCGACCAACTATCGCTCGAAATCGTCCACCGGTTCAGTTGCACTTTTCTGTTGGATATTGAGATCTGACCAATACTGGGCTCGCTCATGACATTCAACGTTGGACCGGTGTCATAGATCTAAGACTGATTCCAAACAGTGTCGAGCCGATTCACGGTGCAAGCTGCTGGACGGTTTTTGAAACCAGAATTTGGCCCGGTATTGCTTTGGGCTTGTGTCAATACTGGCTCTTTACAGGTTGCTGTTGACAGTTTTGGCATCGATACTGAGGTAAGGCTAAATCAAGAATCCACCCTATCCGAGGGCATGTACCGGCAAATTAGTGATTCGAAACTAGTCTCTGGATTGACAAAAATCTTTAGCCTCACACTGGCTATTAGTTCTGATCCAATACTCGACAGCAGAGTCGAGCCTATGCGCGGCAACATACATTGGACCCCTGTTAACAATCCAAAATTGTCACAATATCGATTTTGACATGGGTCAGTACTGGCTCGTGACAGCTTGCCAGTATTATCAGTAGTGTTGTCGGTACTGAGCCAAAGCTAAGCCAAGTGTCCCCACCATACATGGACGTGTACTGACGAAGTATTCATACAGGATTTGTCTCGAGACTTGCAACGATTAATGGGCCAAAATTGGGCACTGGTTCTAAGCCAATACCGGCAAACAGGGTTGACCCGATTCGTGGCACCAAAAGTTGGACCGGTGTTAACAACCCAAACTTGTCCCAGTGTTGATTTTACTTCCAGCAAATGTTGGGCCTTGGTAGTCTGCCAATATTGGCATCTTGGCATCGGTACTGTGCCAATGCTAAGCCAGTCTGCCATACGCACATGGGTTATTATTGGTACCACTCTGCGAATTTTGATGTAGCGATATTTTCCAAATGGGTTTTCGTAGGAAACTTGATGCTCTACGATAAAGTCCATTGAACCAAGTCTGTAAATTCAATATTTCCCGCGATATCATTACTAAAAGCGAAAATTATATGAAAATATCTATTAAAACAGCTGTAACACCCAGGTTATCGAGTATATCGAAAAAATTCAAATGACAACTTTGTAAAAAAACAAGTTTACTACAAAAAAGTCCTATGAGCCGAGACTGTATATTCAACCCTTTCCGAGTTACAGGTGATTGAGAAGAATTTAATAAATATTTTTTTGTTCAATCCAGACGAATTCCATTTCTTATGAGATTTTCCGTCAACTTTTAAAAATCGGTAAATCTCATAAGAAATGGAATTCGTTTTTTTTTTCGAGAAAAAAAGTTGTCCTTAAACGAATCACCCTACTATACATGCTCCATATTTCTCTCCTTTTGAATGACTGTATTTCATTAAATATTTTTAACTCCCGACTGCCCGCAGGGCAAAAAGACGGGAGTTATGCGTTTCACTGCAATCAGCTGATTGGGGCTATTTCTTTGTCACCACTTTTCTCCGAAACGGTGACAACTGTCTTGACGAATTTTTGCATATACTTTCCATGTGTGACAGACAGTGTTCTTAGACATAGTTCGTTCAATTCTATTGCAAACTCGCTGAAATAATTAGGAATCATTAATATTCACATTCAAACGCATTTTGCCATATCGAAAGGGGACCTTATAAGGTCATGCTCGACTATCGCGAACTTCACACCGTTGTGCGCTGCTAATTTCAATCCGAACCGATGCGCGTCTGTCGCGTCCGTCTGTACAAAGTGTGAAATAAAAAAATGTTTTGAAAAAACATAAAAACTCCCGACTGAAAAACTCTTTCACTTAAAGAAAACAGTATTAAACTTTAAAAAGTCTGAAATAAAAAAATATATGTCGAGATTTTCGTCGGGAGATGTCTCTAACCGAATCATTGAATAAGAAGTAAAGACATCTCCCGACGAAAATCTCGACATCTATTTTTTTATTTCAGACTTTTTAAAGTTTAATACTGTTTTCTTTAAGTGAAAGAGTTTTTCAGTCGGGAGTCTTTATGTTTTTTCAAAACATTTTTTTATTGTACGTATAAAGGTACTCTCCAAAACATCATTAATTAACGTGACATTTATCTATTCCAAAACTTCAGAACTCCATGAACGTTTGCTCTAAAATATGTCAATTGTAGATGATATTCCAAAGTATACTCTGTTCGCGAAGAGGTCTACATTGGAAAGATAATATATTCGGGCCGAGATATTTCATCAAGTAGTGGTATGTGCGGAGTTGGAACAAGGATGATTTTGGAATAGTAACGATTCGGAGCATAACTTTTTACGGCGAAAGATTAATAAAATAAGAAAGCTTTGAAAGAGGATATTTTTAAGAGTAGAATAGTGATGGAAAGAGGAATTACTTCAGAGCAGAAATGATCAAGAAATGTTTTATTCAAAAGTAGATCCGCTGTACTGCTCTACCAGTTCGGTTCAAATGATACCAGGAAACGTTTCCTATATTAATTCGACATAGAAACCGGATCTGGTCACTGGCAATGATCATCACGGTAGATTTTTGCCAAAATTGTGTTCCAACTGTCGAAAAACGTGCTTCAGATCATTTGAGTATACTTACGAGGAAAGATTTTTTAGTGTTCTTCTCCGATTCCGCTAATTGTTTTCTATGTTATTCCCAATCGGCTGGTAGAAAGCCGTCAACTAATTGCAAAATCTTTTTCGCCTGAAATAATTAGTTTTGTAATTGGTTTGATTTTGATCGTTACACAGCTTTCATACAAAATCATGCAAAGTGAAATAATCCCAACTTTGAGGATTCATTTTTGAGAATCAAAATTTAAGTCTCATATTTTTCGATGGACAAAAACGTATAAAAAAATCATGAGAATCGGAATAGGACACTGAGCTGCCTTCTATTGTTGGTCGACATAAACCCGATGTGATAAAATCTTCCAATAGGTCTTAATGTAAAGCTTTAGCTATGTATTTTTCATAAGGAATGTATTATAAATTCTGTCAATGCTTTTTTTGTAATAACGTGCATTCTCGCATGTGCACGCGTTATACACGGTTGGTTATAAAGCTGAATATCGTCATTCATTGGATCCAGATGCCAGTGGCATTTTCGAAACTGAATATATAAATGAGATTAGTGATATTTTGCATCATGACTATGCTCGTGCAGCTCATGCGAGCACTCGGCTACTTACAAACATTAATTTATCGAGGGGATTCCCCATGAAAAATGACCATTTTTTTAAACGTGGGACTATCTATTATGCAAATAATGAATGCAATGTTGCTACTGTAAGGGTAACTGATGTCAAAAATACTATAACATGCAACGATTCGACGTCATCGGAAAATATTAGAAGCCAATGTCTATTACATGCACATGTGTCTAAAAGTTTTCAATTTAAACTTATCGTGAATTTAATTTGTTTGAAATTGAACATTTGGTCAACACAAAATAATGTAAAACTGAAAATATCGATGCTGTTCTTAAAACTAAAACACTAATTAGTTGATCACCATTTCTCAAAAATAACCCGAAACACGTTTTTCTGACATTTTTACCTCTAATTTTTAGTACTATACTAATAGTCAAAAACTTTCGTGACAGGTTCACCTTTACCGAAATAAAAATTTATTGAAAACACGTAGTTATTTCCATCCGGAAATACGATGCTGACTAATGTAACTGACGCAGAGACCGTTATATTAAAACAAATTTTTAAGTTGTATTATATATGAACCCAGCCCTAATATCTTGAAATTTTTCTACAATCCTGCATAACGCCACTGTTAACTCCAGTAACATCAATTCCCTCGGCATCGCCACATATGTAACCGCATAAATCGTCTTCGAGAATATTGAGATTAAAACCATCGATTACTAAAGTATCTCGAAGCGAGTCCAGATCGACAAAATTTCAGAGGTTTGCGGGGTGCAGAAATATGCCCTGGGACAATGAAAATACGAGCACTTTGCTGCTCGACATTCGATTGACATTGAAGCAGAGGCGAGGAGTAGGACGCAGAAAATTCCCATGAATCGCCACGCGCATTCGGATCGAGAGTGGGTCCCACGCTTCCATCCCCCCCCCTCTCCACCCCTCCCTCGCCGCTCTCTTCATCCCCAGCGATGAGGGGAAATTCAACACGCTGAATGAAAATACACGTTCTCGCGAATGAAGCCACCCTCGGGCTTATTGAGAGTCCATCAGATGGGGGTGAAATTACCGAAGAGTCCTATATGCATATATATATATATATATATATATATATATATATATATATATATATATATATATATTATATATATATTTAAGGCCTTATACCAGTCGAATTTATATACACAGACTCTTCACGCACTTTGTAACAACTCGACAACTCGCTAGTGTACTTTTTTATTTTCTTCTCTCTCTTTCTCTCTTCTTCTTCCTCATCACTGCAGAACTTCGTTATGGGAGTATCCTCGAACACGTGGCCACACGGGGCTTTTCATACAGCCGCTAGCTGCGATGTTACGACAGGGGGTTAGTGATACAAAGGGCATTTCTGTGCTCGGGAATCAATAAAAAAATGTTTTAGAGACAACGCAGTAAGAAAAAAAAATGAAATATTTCGGACTCTGAGACCTTCGGTAGTCGAGATTCCACTCATCAATGAAGATCAGTAGAATTCGGAATTTCGATGCATCCGTTAACTTTCAAAAAAAGAAAAATTAGCAATAAAAATGAACAAGATTTTTGAGTTAATCGAGGGACAAAACAAATCATTCAAATGCAGCAAATTTATGAATCGGATCACGGTATAAAATTAATGTCGAGGGAGTCAAACTGTGGGATTCGGTTGGAAAGAATAGGGTGAGTAGCAGGTGAAAAACTCTGTACGAAAAACAAAGGAATAGCAAAGAAAAGTGCAGTGGTGCATACGCGTGTGAAAACGTCGTAGAGTTTCTTCATGTTTTTTTCGCTGCTGTTTCTCAGGGAAATAAAGAAAGAAGGGGAAGAGGGAGGTTATTATACATGGAAGTAAATATATTCCTTGCGGTGAGAAGTGTAAGCGCGAATAATGTAGTCCGCCCCCGCTCGATGAAGATTACGCGTGCGAAAGTACAACCTTATACGTATATAATCCGAAACGATTACAGCTTAATAATTGGTAATTAGCGAAAGAGTTGACGAGTGGCTACGGGAGACTCGCAGACTCCATTGGGCTTTTCGAACAGGATAGAAAAAAAAGAGTGAGAAAGAAAGTGAGTGTGACTTAAGTGGAGTTTAAGTATTATGTGGGCCAGCGACGATAATCGTAGGTAACTTTGAGTCTCTCGGCTCCACCCGTAATTGATACCAAACCGGGGGATGTCTTATCTTGAATTACGGTCGCCAGTTCAAATCGTCCGTCCACGTATGGTAAAAGTCAGTAAAGTCGCTACACATGTGTGCCACACGTTGCTACTAATTATCGCTCGTTCCAAAGACTTTTTTAACCCCCGTCGCCTCCCTCCCCCTTTTTTCTTTCGTTTCACCACCAGCAGGATCCGCCTACTCAACTCTATAATGGCCACAAGCCTTCGACAATTCATAATAATACGAGAAATCTAGGCACCATTATTTTTATGGTCGCAGAACCTCGGTTGACAAGTTCGTACTTAGAATTTACCTCAGGATTCTCAAAACTCATTTTTACCACGAAGCTTCATGAGTGCGACCTGCTGTGCTTGCTTTTTCCTCCGGACAGTAACAGTCGGAGTGTAGAAAGAGCCCAAAAAAATCAAAGATCCGCAGAAAAAAAGATTTTTCAAAAATTGAGAAAGTTGAAGCATATTTCATATTTTTATATACAAAACAATCCTCAAACCAATCTAGACGTACGGGATTCAACTTTGGGGCACTGCTAGTAATTCTAATATTGAAATACTTCGAAGATTCCAATCGAAAACACTTAGAGCAATAACAAACGCTACCTGATATGTATCTAACGCCACGCTACACAAAGATCTCGGAATTGATACGATCAGAAGTACGGCCAAAAAACACAGCATCAACTACGAAACGCGAATCAACCAAAATCCCAACCAGCTAGCAACACAACAGCTCGACAGAAACCGCATCTCACGCAGACTAAAAAAATACAAACCGTTAGACCTTCGACAACGATTTAACAATAATTAAAGAACCGAACAAAAATCTGGAGCACGTGCAGCCAATAGCAGAAGGCATCGACGGATGCAACGGCTAATTTCAATATATATAACAGCTTATAATTTATAAATAAACGAGAAAAAAAAATATATTTCATATTTTTTGTAGAATATTTTGCTCTGTACACGTTCTCTCTGTATCGCTTCACATATTCAGTCACTCTTTGAGTCTGTAATGATTTGGCAATTGTGATATTTAATTTGAACTGAGAAAATCTAGTGGCAAGAATCAGATTCATCATGAATCGTGTATTCTATTAAGTAACTGAACTTTGAAATTGTAGAATTTTTTATAAAAAAACGTATTCAACGAAACTTTTTGTTTATTGGCTCTGATGAGGCGACGCAAGAATATAATTTCTACGAGATGAGATGACGTACGTAGGAATTTTTAATCAGTGAGAAAGATTCTTTGTTCTCTGTACGGATGATATAAGCATTGTATGGATTGCCGAAGTTCCCATAGTCGTGATGTTCCTGTGGGAACAGCAGTGGCAAATAAAATATCCAAGAGCCCGGCAAAAGCGACCCATCCCTCCGATTCCTATGGGAAATAACTGTGTGCTGTATAACAGATCGTCATCGGGGCTTCATAGCGTGCAAATTGGTTTACATGGCGAGGGTTACTTGGCTCCTCTGGCCCAGCTTCCTCATTTTCTGTCCTTTAACTAAACCGTCCCCTATCACGAGCTCCATATCATGCAGTAAAAAAAAAACCCACCCTCTCATGACGATGAGCTACTAAATATAAATGAAACTGGGGTAGTCTGTGGCGTAATTCAATGACGACTTCACACTTTGTCAGATTCGTCACGTATCGTTAAACACACCGCACTTGTAAAGTGCACATGCAGTTTTTCGTTCTTCATGGAATAACCGTTATTTCGCAATCTTGTTTTCAATATTTAATTTAATGGCAAACTCGTTTGAAGAAGTTCCCCAATATATTCAAGAAAAGTAGGATAACTTCGAATCTCTTTTAAATAACATTCGCAACTACTTCCAGTTATCGTTGTAATATTTTTTTTTTGGCATTTGATATCCACTCAAAAATTTCATCATTCTTTTTTAGTCGGCAAGAGTTTGTAATTTCCTTTTAATTCCGATCAACCGCTCGCTGCTCACCATTAGTAGGAAACGTGATTGATTGAAGTTTCTATTAGCATACTCGTCAACTCAGTCAGCAATAAAGGCCTTGGATCGTCCTTCAAGCTTTTAGTGGGAATTAACTCCAAAAATCTATGGCAAGTAATGTTGCTTTATCCAAAAATCGGTTCCAAGAGTTTATTTAACATAGAATATGTTCCAATGAGTTTTTTTAAATTTTTCAAATGTACACCAGCAGCGCTTAAGAGCGATTGGTGGAAAATTCATGTTTATGGACAGGAAATAAAGTCGCTGCCACACAGTTGAACCTACATTTTTTGTTCCATATGTCATAACCCTGACGGATTAGCGAGTCTCTGGAAAAAGTCCCGAAAAAAGTCCCAATTGGGACTCGGGATTTGAGACTTTAGTGGACAAGTAAGACTCCTTTGTGAGTCCCAAATGGGACTTTTTCCCCTCACTCGGTGTGAGACAGGAATTTTGTCAAAGGTCAGTCCCAAAATAGACCCTGTTTGGGACTCATGACGTCACAAGAAAAGTCCCATTAGGGACTTATTTCGAGTCTCACTTGTCCACTTAAGTCCCGAGTCCCAATTGGGACTTTTTTTCGAATTTTTTTGGGACTCGCTGATCCGTCAGGGAATCTATGTATGAACATAGTGCATACTCCACGTGAGGATTAACACAAATCCATCAACATTTTATTTAGCCCTCTGCGATAACGAAACTTAATTGCCAGGAATTTAGCTTTGAAGAATATTTTGATAACGCACAGAGATGATAATCAACCGGTTGACCACAAACATAACAATCGAGTTTATGAGTCAAATGCCAAGTGATAAAACGACTGAATTATTTTTTCGGAAAATTATTGCGGCTGCATATTTCTCACTGAAGTTTTCACTAAACCCTTTATGGGAGTTTTCAAGTCTCGTGAGAGTGCATGGTTTCCCGGTCGTCGAATTTCTCTCGGACAATGTTCAGCCTTCATACACTATCTACAAGGGCTATTCCGCGGTATTTTTTTGCACCCTCGGGACATGATTCGGTTTCGAAGTTCGGTGCATTATATTTACCAATGTGTTTCTCGACTGGGAATACGACGTAACACAGCATGGGAACGGCATACAACATAGCAGGACGATTACTACGCACACAATGTGTGCCCGTGAGGGATGGAGGAGAGAGCTTGGAAATTCTGGACCTGTCACGTGGCTGGCACGCGTCGCTTTTGCGTACCAACACTACGTCATACGTGTCGTGTTATTGTGGGGCGAGGGGAGTGATGCTTGAATCACTCTGTACTTCTTTTTTTCTATTATTTTGTTCAACGCACGTCGATAAACTTCAACGGACTGTTTAACGATCCAACGAGCTCCGTGCGGCTTTGTACACCGAGTTATTTCATTTTATTACCGTTTCACATTCACAGATTCGATGTTTGAGCAATAATTTATACTCTGTAGAATTTAAATTTGTAATAGAAGCTTCCAATTTACGAGTCCCATAGCAATATTCTTCGCGTCAAAATTTCTCCAATTACTCGTAATTTGGACCAAATTTTATTTTTATTTTTTCAAACGTGTATACGCACATTTAGAAAAACGTGTGAAATGCGAACGATGACGGTACGGAAGAAGTCACATGGAAAAACGCGCTTTCCGTCGAGTCGTCCGACTAAATCAACAGAGGTAGATCAAAGGAAAATAATGCTATGAGTCGGAAAGGCCACGTGTACCATCACTATGAACAACACTGCGATGATGCTTTGTGACTAAAGGTTTCGCACATTATCCTCGTGAACTGGAAGCTGAACCAAATGTGCGGTTATGCAACTAAAACCTCGCGTTCGTATTCTTGGGCTTTTTGAAGATTTTTACTGAAAGTAAAAGTTACCAAAATAACCCGAATATGTCAGTCTTATAAAATCTTTCATGAAAACTAATGTGTCGATCTCTTAACCGAACGTAGTTATTTACTGTACTTTAGCGACAATCCCTCGTGTCGTTAGTCCATGGGACTTCTCAAAGGACAAAAATGGAGGACTAATTACCTTGAACTAATTACTAATTTGATAATTACATGAAACGACAGCGGTGGTTCGAAAAAAACATATATTTCACACTCAGCTTTACAGCAAATAGGATTTCATGGAAACGGTCGACTATCCGAGTTCTTTAGATCGGAACTGGGTGTATCGGTAGTAGTCTAAGGGCAAACAGATCCCAGCGGAGCGAATATATCTGCAAGTAAGAGAGAAGCTTGTGCACGAATGAGCTCGTTTCTCCATCAGAAAGGGAGGAAGAGAGAGAGAGAGAGAGAGAGAGAGAGAGAGAGAGAGAGCGAGCGAGAGAGAGCGAGAGAAGAAGGGATAGAAGAGATACTCCGCGTGTTTGTTCGAATTGACTCCACGCCCAAATGTTCGGACGACACATCGGGTTAATTAAAAAGGGACCTGAGTTTGATTCGATCACAGCTGGCGACTGACGCATTCGTGAATTTGTCCGAGTTGCTTACGATTTTGTATCTTCGTGTAAACGTTTCTGACAAAATTACGCTCTGCTATTTCTTGTTCTTTTTTTTTTTTCAACTATGTCTGATTTTACCGTTTCAGAGTTCGATGTGCCCGAACTTTTGAACTAAGAGTCATGCTTAGCCAGAAAGTCGAAAACAATTTTAGTTTCCTATTTTTTCGGATGTATTATTTTTTACGAAGTATTCTTTTCAAATTATTATAAACAATTGTATCGACATTAGATACATGAAAGTGACGAATATACAGCCAAGCAGCCCGGATGAGTCCTTCGGATAAGAATGCCGTCTTGACTGAAATTGCTGAGATGTACATTAACGAACGACAATGAAGTACCAGGTTTTGGTTATCGATCAAAGAACGCAGTTTTTTGTTGCAAGGATTTTTCAAAGCATCATTTTAAAGCAGCAACTGCGATTTTGGACGAAACAGTTGCTGGTTCATCGTTGATATAGAAAGAAATACATGGAAAAATAAACTTTTGCATGAAGCGTACCGACCTGAAACATTCGATTATAATCCTCAAAGTTACGATATCTTTTATTGCTCAACTGCAGTCAGAATTTTTAATCCATTTTTCGATTAGAGCGGTTTGTAAAAGAAATATATTTCGAATGTCGAAGAGTAGCGCAGGGTCTGCACTGGCTTTATTTAAAACTTGGCATCAAGCCGCTACCGCGACTCTTTACTTTGTTTTCATGGCTCATTTTGAAGCTGTGATTTCGCAAAATGCGACAAGATTTTTATGACCCGGTGCAAACATAATTGAATTATTGTTAGATTTTCTCGAAATTTCATAAACGGTATTTTCACGCTGTTCAAATATCATACTCCAAGAAAATGTAAGACCCGAATGTCAATTTTTTAAACATTTGGCTGAGCATAAATATGTGAATTACAACCTTGAATTTTTCAGCAAGAATTTGCCTCATTTTTTTTAAATGTTGAAAGTGGGCATAAAAATAAACTTATTGTGACGATGATTCAGAATAAAGAACGTTGAGAACGATAATGTTGGCGGACAATATCGAGCAGGGGTGTAGAAAGAGATAAGACTCGATGAAACCATACGCAACCCACGGGGGCTGCTAGTTTTTACCTGCTTAGCATGTCCACGTGACTCACGGTCGATTCAATTTTTTTCAATACTCCGGGGTTAGGCTTTTGCAACGTTTCATCAGAGGGGACGTTGTATCGATCAAATATAACTTGTTTGTTCGTAATGACTGAGCCTGGTGTGTTTAACTACCACGATAGTGGAGCAAAACACATTTGATATGGCTTCCGGTCAACCGAAAATTGATACAACAGACATCTGGTTGAAGCAATTACGGGCATTACCACTTAGAGGTGACGTTATTTTAATCTTCGGCGATTCAATTAGTCAAATACCAAAACAAAAGAGGCTCAATAAATTCGACTGAATTTTATTCCACAACGGCACTAAAACTGATGCTCTAAAATGTGCTCGTGACACTAGCTCCGTTTATTGAGTCCGTTTTTCAGGAAATTATGTGATACTAGAGAGCCTACTAAACAACGTTCCTCTCCATGAGCTACTAACCGACCTAAGGAACATTTGTGCAAAGGAAAATAGTTTAATTTCGACGCGAGCTTTCTTTGCATTTCAAGTACCCTTTCATCAATGTTCTGTTCTGAATTTGATCACTATACAAATCATACGACCATTGAACGATATACAAATGTGCTAGTTGTGCTAGTATCACATTTAGCTTGCAATTGATACGTAACGTGCGTATCACGTTGAATCAGTGCAAATAGTGATAGCGCTTATTCGTTTTATGTTTTGGAAACAGGAAGAATTGAGTGGGAAGTGGCCTATAGCTGAGCGTTTTCTTAAGACCTGTTTACTGTAGTATTTATGAAAATAACCGTCATTCATCAAAGAGACGATAGGAAAGTTTCCAGAAGAGTACATCAGCCATAATACATAGAGTAAAAGAATCGTTAAAGAGGTTGACCGAACAAAGTCCATGATTTCGTATAGCTGAAGTTGATGCGAAAAATTCTGAGTCGACGTTCATTGGGGTTCGTATTTTAAAAAAGCCTGTGGGGCCTGCAGTATACTTTGATACACTCGTTTCTTTGGCTTTTTTTTAGACACTATACATGCAAACTTACTTTTATTTGTGTCGATTTTCAACGTGGTAATGAAGTTCCACTATGTTCATAACTATTCCGGCATTATTAGCCGGATATAGTGTATTTTTATGCTGCGTGTAGAACCCATCAAAGATTATGTTTAAAGAATAACGACAAGTTTTTGTTGATACCGTTTCTGCTGCGTTCATTAGCTCTAACTGTGATTCATGGATAAGACGTTGTCTGTCGATTGCACCCTTGGCGTATCAGTGAGTCTCCGGAAAAAGTCCCAATTGGGACTCGGGATTTGAGACTTAAGTGAACAATTAAGACTTACTTGTGAGTCCCAAATGGGACTTTTTCCCCTCACTCGGTGCGAGACGGGAATTTTGTCAAAGGTCAGTCGCAAAAAAGGTTAGGACTCTGACTCCTAATTTGGGACTTATGAAATCACAGGAAAAAGTCCCATTAGGAACTTATTTTGGGTCTTACTTGTCCACTTAAGTCCCGAGTCCCAATTGGGACTTTTTTCGACTTTTTTTCGGACTCGCTGCTCTGTCAGGGACATTGCGTCAATGCGTATATTTAAAAAGCAATTGCTTTTTATGTATACTATCAATACTTGATATATATACACTGCCGGTCAAAAGTATGGAAACGCTTTTCGTAATTTCGAGCCGCACTAAAAGTTCGATTGCTCTGCCAAAAAAGTAGATATTCCAATTTAGCGAACGGGCTTTTGAAGAGTACATATTCAGCTTCGTTTGCGTTTTTTAAAAATATTTTTTACGATTTTTTTTGGACCCAGTACACAGTTTTGAACATGGTCGTTTTTCGTCTTCTTTTTAGCTGTTCAAAATTGGGCGCAGCATCCATTGAAATTTTTTTGCATGATTTTTTCCATAGAAAACTTAAAAGAGGGAGCACAAGCTTTAATTTTGTTTTTTATAAAGTTTCGTGCGATTTTTTTTTGCAAAAATATGCCTTTTTTTAATAAAAAATACCATTTTCAAAAAATTCGGCGTAACAAAGAAACTACAGGGTTTTAATGAAATTGTCAAGAGGATAAAAAGTTGCGTGCAGTCATACTGGATACTCTAGAATTTTTTCAGAATTTTTGTTCAAGATT
Organism: Campoplex nolae; assembly: GCA_037893425.1. NCBI lineage: Eukaryota > Metazoa > Arthropoda > Insecta > Hymenoptera > Ichneumonidae > Campoplex > Campoplex nolae. The sequence goes on along the minus strand of JBBLXU010003599.1, from coordinate 10,138 downwards.
TTTTTTTTTCATAATTTCTCGTCGAAACTCCGATTGAAAGGGTGGCTTTTAACTCGAGAACCATGAAGTTTAAGGCAAATATCAAAATAGAAAATGTTTTTATTCTTCAATTTTCTCTTCGCTCAAATTTTTTCAGAATTTTTTTCAAAAATTTTTTCAAAAATTTTTTTAACCAAAAAATAATTTTTTTTGAATCAGAAATTTTTTTTCAATTTTTTTTTTTTATATAACAAACAATCATGTCTCTTACCTTATTTATACTCGTTTTTCATCGAAAAAACCGCACATCTGCCGAGGATTTATGGCAAAAGCTGCAGAAAGCTTGGTCCAGTCTGGAGCAGGGTCAAATAATAATTGATAAATTAATCAATCGGATGCCGCGACTCGTACGAGCAGTGATCGCAGCCAAGGGCGGTTTTTTCGATGAAAAACGAGTATAAATAAGGTAAGAGACATGATTGTTTGTCATGTCAAAAAAAATTGAAAAAAAATTTCTGATTCAAAAAAAAAAAAATTATTTTTTGGTTGAAAAAAATTTTGAAAAAAATTCTGAAAAAATTCGAGCGAAGAGAAAATTGAAGAATAAAAACATTTTCTATTTTGATATTTGCCTTAAACTTCATGGTTCTCGAGTTAAGCCACCCTTTCAATCGGAGTTTCGACGAGAAATTATGAAAAAAAAAAATCTTGAACAAAAATTCTGAAAAAATTCTAGAGTATCCAGTATGACTGCACGCAACTTTTTATCCTCTTGACAATTTCATTAAAACCCTGTAGTTTCTTTGTTACGCCGAATTTTTTGAAAATGGTATTTTTTATACAAAAAAGGCATATTTTTGCAAAAAAAAATCGCACGAAACTTTATAAAAATCAAAATTAAAGCTTGTGCTCCCTCTTTTAAGTTTTCTATGGAAAAAATGATGGAAAAAAATTTCAATGGATGCTGCGCCCAATTTTGAACAGCTAAAAAGAAGACGAAAAACGACCATGTTCAAAACTGTGTACTGGGTCCAAAAAAAATCGTAAAAAATATTTTAAAAAACGCAAACGAAGCTGAATATGTACTCTTCAAAAGCCCGTTCGCTAAATTGGAATATCTACTTTTTTGGCAGAGCAATCGAACTTTTAGTGCGGCCCGAAATTACGAAAAGCGTTTCCATACTTTTGACCGGCAGTGTAAGTATTAATTAATACTTGATAGGAACTAGCTGAAGCCAGGGGCCGCCATTGTTGACGAACACGGGGTGAGTTACTTCGCTTCTAGTACACAGCCCGTCAATCTCGTTAATAGGCATTGCTTTAGCGCGTTATATGAAGATATATAACTTCTACAAAATCTTTCGAGAACAAACGTTGAAACAAATCTTCAAAAATCGAACGTCTTTGATTGAAACTTATCCGTTGGTAATTCGTATTTATATAGGGACAATCATTTGTATTTTTAGAACTGTATACCCTCTACAATATTTGAGCTATAGTATATGTACATGGAAATGCGGGAAGTTGTGAATTTTCGAGGCCACGCGGCAGCAAACAAATCCATGAAACATGCCCGCAATTACTCGGCTCGTTCGAGCAGAGGATATGCCGCTGGGAAGGGTGCGCAGGGGAGTTTCTCGAGCAAAATAAGAGACAGAGGTCGATTGTTAGCGGGGATAAGGGAGATTCGGCTAAAGACCAACGTGTCAACTCCAGCCACCAGGAGGGACGACCCTGTGTCATCCTCTTCCCTTGTATTATTTAGAGGCAAGATGAGAGGCGTATATCGGTGGAAATAACGTGCAGGAATACGGCGAGATGAAGAAATCGAGATTACTCTGGATTCGGTTCGATTTCGCCCGGTCTTCTCCTTTTCATATAATACGAATGTATATACAGAGATACGGCAGCATCGTGACGCCAAGTATTAAAAAATAGTTTTAATATATATTTAAAAGTATACCATTTATAATTTTGATTAATATGAACCGATACCGAACGAGAGAATCAGCTGTTTTGTCAACTTCCACTTTCGATAAGAACATCGTCTTGCAAACGTCTGTAGGCAATTTATACAGCTAATTTCTAGTCAGGCAATTTGATTGAAAATGAAAAGGTGGTTGAAACGTATTGATAGGATAATCATACTATTGTAAAGCAGACTATAACTGCAACGTAACCATGAACATACTATTCAATAGCGTGTGTGACATACACTATCTGAAAATATGTTATCAAATATTATAAATAGTTTAAAAAAATAAATATCGCATATGGAGCATTATAAACAAGTTGCCATTTCAATAAAGGAATAATTTACGATGGTCTATTTATGGTTTTAGTTAAACTTTTTTTTTATAATAACAACTTTTTACCATATACTGTAACGACTTTTCCCGCAGGTCGCACTAAATAACTTTCGCTCTCGACATTGTCTGGACACCAGTCTAAGATGAACTTGGACAAATTTTATTCGAAACTATCGAGAACGAAAATAAAGGTTTCCCGGTCGTAGCCGTATTTTATAACCAATTTGGTAGAGGGGCGAAATCGGACAATTTGATAAAATAATCATGCGGAAATTGATACAGAAATCCGGAATTACAATTTAGATTTATTAAAAAAATAAAAAAATAAAAAAAAAAAAAACAAGTATGAAAATATTTTTCCGGAAAATTAAAAACATCATTTACTATCGATTTTTAATTTTGATAACAAAATGGTAATAGAATAAATGCAAGTTAACTTTCGATAACAAAATAATCTGTTAAAAAGAGGAGAAATAATAAGAACATCTTACATTTAACTTTCTGAATGTTTTCGGAAAGTTCGTTTATTAGGTTTTGTAATTGAAAAGGGATAAAATCCAACACAAAGATTAAAGGATAATTTCTATAATACCATAGTATATGCTTAGATGTTTCGAGTATTGATGAGTCACCGAGAAATCGAAAATAACTATAGTATATAGTAGACTGATTCTGATAGCTCAATTTTTAGAGGTCACTATATCTTGTCTTTTGTATATTTTTAATTTTTTTTAGTAGACTAGACTGATAGCTCAATTTTTAGAGGTCACTATACCTTGTCTTTTGTATATTTTTAATTTTTTTAAAGAAATTATTAAGAAATAACTTAAATACAGCATCATGTGAAATAACAATTATGTTAAGATAACATTCAACAGCTGTTCCGTAACAAAAATAGACTTCAACAATGCGAAAAAGGTTGTAATATTCACATATTGAATCCTGGTAAATAAGGAATCTCGTGTATACTATCACTATTCGTATCTCCTGATTGATACGTACTTCATTCTTTCAATTTTTTTTCAGAAACCTCACTTCGATAATAGTTTGCTATATGGCATGTGTCAAATCTTTAAAAATGCAGCATTAAGTTTTATGAAAAATTAACTTGTTTTGTTTTCAAACTTGTTTTGATTTTTTCTCAGTCCGTGCGTATTACATTGCGCATATTAGCTGAGCATGCTAATGCACATATTACTGCTCACGTTACCTTGTAGATCAACACAATTTTTATAGATATTTTTTGTGCTTTCGTTTTTTTTTTTAATGCAAAATTTATTTGCTTCAGAAATCTCAGTTCATTTTTTTTTCATTGGATTTAAATTTCATTTCATTGAAAAAAATGTTTCATGTGTTCAACACTGTCGCGCTGTCAGCCCTGACAACGCTCAACGGGTTAGTTCGACCTGCACACTATACCGTGCGTAGTATTACTATATCGTGAGCATTTACAGCGTCCAAAGCGAACGCATTTTGAGCGCTCACAGCGCTGAAATCGTGCAACTCGAACGTACCCGAACAACCCGAAGCGTAGCGCCACATTTTGAATGATAACGGACTGTACTTTTTCGGTAGTATTAACTGTTGTAGTTTAGTTATTCACACTTAACGTGTGTTTATATAATGATTGTTGCGCTAAACATTTGAACATCGTTTGGACGACCATGGAAATATAATGAATCAAACTATATTTTTAGATGTCACCCTAACTATAAAACATTCCTATTGCCTCAGGGAAACATACTGTATAGTTAAATTATAGTCAGGAATACCATATTTTTCCCCAGTGTAATGCATAGCGAAACCATTGTTCAGTTAGTGGAAACTGCAAATAGATTCAGCAGCCACGCGATTGAATAAAAAGAACAAATGGACAGAGAAGGTTGCTTAGTTAGTACATTATATAAAATTAACGCGTACAGTTCAAAGGACATCAGGGTTGAGGGACAAAAATTTACGTACATTATGTTTTGTACCTAGCACATAAAAATCAATAAAAGCGGTCAACTTCTGTCAGGTGAATATTTTTCTTATGATTGATAATAAAAGTCTTCATTTATTAATTCAAATTTATATCTTGTGTCCACGAACTCAGCGAATTTGATTTTTTTCTCCAAACATGATGTAACTTATTATACTGCAGTTGTATTTTTAAAACTAATTGCTAAAACGCGATCCGATCTGGTTGACTCTATAGCCTAGAATCAAAAAATTTCGATGTAAAACCTACTTACTTTTTTTTTTTTAATTTCTGCGTTTGCACGAGAGTCAAGGGAAAGTTTGGAAAACCCGGCAGATACAGAGGTGGCTACATTTTTACTGACTTTTATCTGGTAACACCCATCAGAAATTTATAAGAAAACTGCTTTCCACTCAGTGATTGATGCACGAGTCGGTGCGTGATTAAGCGGTCACCCATACGTCAGCTTGGTAGATGTCTTTCTGTTTACTGTCGTCTTTTGGACGTCTGCGATGGGGGTATAAGACCTTAAACAAATAAAACCTCTTGTGCATTTTTATTGCATATAGGATGAAAACGGCTGATGAAAAAAAAAATTCACTGAGTGTTCCATTACGATTTAATTTTCAACAGCAATGAATAGTAATTTGAAGTTCATGTCGATTTTTAGTTACATCAAATTTATTTGCTAATGTGGACATTTCTGTATTTACAAAACTTTCCACCAATAGTTACTTTAAACATATGAAGTTATGATGAGAGCGCTTGAAATAGATTTCTTTTAAATCTCTTTCATGACAGATCTTTTCGACCTCTTTTTTGAGGTATTTTTGTACCGTTTTTCTGTGAGAAAAGCGAAGACGTCCGAATCTCAAACGAGATATTTTTTATAGCTCACTATGGTAATGTTTTTGTTCCGTCTTATTCCTGATCGTACGAGAACGGGACATAAGGGAGGGTTTCGACATTTTCGTGTTGACGTTTTGAATGTCTTACCAAATGTTCGAATCTCAAACTAGATATCATTTAGAGCTCTTCGTGATAATGTTTTGCTGTATGGTTTACGTCCATAGCTACCAGAACATCGACACTAACATAAAAAAAAAAAACTGGTTGCAAGCTTCACGAAATCTCGTGATGAAATTATGTAGTCATTATATTTTCAAGGCCTTCAAGCGAACATCTTAACAATCTTCCGCTAGCAATCACTGCAATTCGTATAAAAAATATTTTTCTATTACATACACTCCCGCTCAAAAGTATGGGTTCACCCATCGAAATTTTCAGCCTTGGTATAAGTTTCATATCTCAGTGGAAAAAGGTCGTAAGACAATTTAATAAGCGCCGTTTTGAAGGGGACCGTTTTAGCTTCACTTTGCCATTTTGGATAATTTTTTACTATTTTTTTTATAGTCCCCACACGCTTTTGAACAGAGCAATTTTTCGACGATTTTTTGAGCTTCGGAGATGGGCTGCCCGTCCACTAGAAAATTTTTTGCGCAATTTTATTTATCATAGTTTCAAAGAGGATATCAAACGCTCCATTTTCGTTTTCGAAAAAGTATCGTGCGATTTTTTTTCACAAATAAATTCTAGTTTTGGACGAAAATTGAGAGTTTTATTAAATTCGGCGTATCTTGAAAACGGCGAGGGATTGGAGAAAATATCAATAGGGTAGAAAGTTGCATGAGATTATGATGGACCTGGTAGAACTATTTCAGAATTTTTTTTCCACATTTTTTTTATCTCCTACTTTTGGAGTAAAAATTATTTTAATTGTCTCATGACATTTTTTTTAGAGGGGCGAGGCATTTTTTTAATTTGTTTTAGCGCGAGTGTATATGGTAATTCAATATAAAGAGAAACTCCAAGAAACCAAAATAATATTCCATCAACTAATCAAGATGCCAAAAAATCATGTCTCCGTTTCCCCCGCAGTGCCGAATCAATGACTTCAAAGACAAAGCAGCCAACAAAAAAACATAATTGGAACTTTTATAGGTGAAAATGTTTACATAAAATTGAAGGTAGAACTGAATGGTGAGGACCAGAACACAGCAACAATATCCGTACGTACTTAACTACATAGACATTCATTATACATCGAGCTTTGGGTGTTGCTAGTGACTTGGACTAACTGGGTTATCACGGAGTAGCGTAGAGAGTGTAGAATTTGTTAACCCTGTTAGTGAGGTGTTTACGGTGCTTATTCCTCGTGTCGAAGCTCGCTATCTCGGTTATGTTAGTGTTTAGCTGAAAGTGTTGGCCTCGTCTCGCTTCTTCAAGGCTAGAAATGGTTCGTGGGATAAATGGGTTGGGGTGGAGGCGGGGGGGGGAGGGTTATTCCGTTTCCTTCCTATTCGGGAGCCTGGTCTTACTCACGAGAATTGCACACATACATACTTGCAAATGAACGCACGAGAACACACACTCGTAATAAAGACTAGGTGTGTATCTGGTTAATTAGGGTATTCATCGCACGAACGGAAAAGGGTTATGGCAGCCGTCTGAATAGCGAAGCTAATACTACCGGCTAATTCGTTTAAAACGAGAGCATCGCACGCGCAGCACTTTTGCAAGTCCCCGTTCGCGAAAATCTCACTCGGAAGAAGCATGGAGTATTAAATACGAACTCGTCGTCCGCGTTTTGTTATCTAATTTTAAATATACAGTGGATGCAGGAATGACTCGTGTTACTTTTTATTCGTTCGGGGGTGCTATTAAATTTAGCCGTCTCTACGGATACGTCGCGAGATTATAATCACATTTATAATTAAGACGAATTATAGTCTCACCAATTTTATCCGCATATTTACTGCAGTATTTGTGATGAATTCAGGCAATTTTACTGATGAAAAGAGTTTTGTCCTCGTTTTACAAAGAAATTTTGCTAAAAATTAATTAGAAAAAAAAAACAAGTTAATAGTATTAAAAAATATGTTAAAACGTGTTTTAAATCATTGACATTGAATTAATTATTGGAATTACTATGTTCCCAAAGGTTTGGTTTCTTTCTTCTGGTGGTCTTGTAGTCCAAAGAAGTTTCATTTGATTCTTCCCCTTTTCAATATATAAGAGATGTGGTGAGGGTCACGTAGGAATTAATTGAGACAGCGGAGAACTGCCTTTCGAAACTTACATTGGAACGATAAATCGTTTTGGGAAAATGCCTCATGATATTGGATCCACGCTTCATCGTTGGCGATCGAATAATTCGATTTTCATTTGTGAATGAAATTTGCATGATCAACAATGTCGTTAATCAGGTTGTCATTGTATCGAAAGACATGATAGCTCGGGGCTTAGGCCTGAATAATTGAATTCATGTGATAATCGCAGAATTATTGTTGGAAAATAGATCGTAGGGACATGATAAGAAACGAATAAGAGATGTAAAGAGTGCATACGAATGTCTTTAGCTATTACTGTCGCAAGGTTTGGTGTTCGACCCCGTATTGCTTTAAACTTTGCTTCAGGATACCGACATACCGACTTTTATAATTTGAATCAATTAGACTGAGTTCAGGCATAGATATCAAGAGCAGCAGTAGTGGATTGACGCCAAGTATTTTTAATAAAATACTTCAATAAATAGCTTCTTAATTGTCGTGAAATTTTTACACGCCTCCAGAATACTTCATGTGAAAACATACTATACTCCAAATCAAATCATCTGAAATGAAAAATTCAAAAAGATTATTAAATTATAATAGTATAGCTATCGCAGCATCGTAGGAAATTTAAAAATTTTGATTAGAACAAAAATTTTTTATTAACAATTTTTATGTAAAATTCGATTTTTTTTTAAATGACCGCCATTTTTGTTCCAATCAAAATTTTCAAATTTCCTACGATGCTGCGATAGTTACGCTATTATAATTTAATAATCTTTTTGAATTTTTGATTTCAGATGCTTGCTGCGGGACTTATGCTGTCAACCGTCGGGTAGTCTTTTTTTGAGACAACATTTTGCGACCGCTCCTCTGCTTAATAAACGACTAAAAATGATTAAAAAAAATCCTTGTATGCTTCATTGTATCATTAACTGATACACAAAATTTTAAATAATTTGATCGAGCCATTTAAAAAAAAAAAACCCAAAAAATACCTCATTTTTTAGCTTGTAACACTTATATACCCCCTTAATAGCAAGATATATACCGTCAAAATCGGAATACGCTTTAGCGGTTTTCCTGAATTTATGTTATTTACACCCAGGCATTTTCAGGTACATAAGTTGTCGAGGAAGAAATCGCTTTAAAAAAATCATGAGTTGTCCGCGAATGAACGAATAACATTGAACGGCCCTAAAGTAAATTTCAGTGTCACGTCTGTTTATGATATCGGTATGGGAACTTTAATTAGAAAAAATAATATATTTTTGATCTATTTGTTACGTATACGGAGATACGGATATTATTCAACGCATTATGTTATTTTATTTCCATCCCAAATATTTTTCACGTTTTTATTCCCAAAATAGGGGAAAAAAATATGCAAAAGTCGTTTTGAGGGACCTCTAGAAGTTTTTTTTTTTTTAATCCCAAATTTTGGCTGAATTACTTTTTATTGCAAATACTAACATCCACCCTCGACCCACGAAAAAAAAAAATATCGATTTTTTTTTTTAAGTACCCATAACATGTGTAATACTAGCTGTGCCAACGGGCTTCGCCCGCGGCATCGAGCAGGTGCATTTAGCTGTGCATTCACGAAAATGAGTTTTTTTTTTTATTTTTAAAAATCTTCCACGGCACCCAGAGAAAGATAGGCACTGCACCGATTTGTGATTCTCACTCATTGAAGATCTTGACTCTTTCACACTGTGACGTGGTAAATTTGTCCACGTCACTAATATTAAAACATTGGCACGGCACGTGAGGAAACGTCGGGTAACGACGATGAATTCCTCTCGAGAAAATGACAGTTGGTCAAAGGCGAACGTATTTCACGATATTAATTTTATTTCGATTATTATTTTTATTTTGTATGAGCGAGCGACGGTTACCAGATAGCGAGAGAAAAACATCGAGAATATTCTGGTCGTCGGAAGTATCGTCGTATCGTCTGTGGGGGAAGGCATAGGCCGAGTCAAGGTCGCCTCTTATTGTCGTCGTTGGATCGCGAAAATCATAGCGAGGGTCGCTAGCTCGAAGCTCCCACCTGGAGCTGTCTAAACTCGAATGATGCGTCCATCAGCATCGGGGATCTTCGGATAATGTCGGCATCATCGTTGATCAGCGCCGTGTCGAGGCGAAATTCACAAATTCGGCAAATTCAAATTCGAACTCTTCGAGAACTTTCGAGACCCCAACGAGCAGGCGAAGGGTGGGAGGCTAGGACCTAATCCGCGAAATCGCGTTTCCATAATTTATCGAGGACTTTCGTTTTGGACAGCAACGAGATCTGACGTTTCTTTACGAGCCGTCGCCAACCCCGTTCAAGAATACGACATCACCGGAATTATCGAGTCGATAATCTGTGGTCCTTTTCCGGATTTCGCATCTCTGAAACCGTAGCGGTGAGCCGTCGTCTCGCTTTCATTTTGTGTATTTTTGTTTTGGAAAAAGCGCTTCTTTATCGGAATTAATGTGACGAATATTATCGTATTAAAAGAGCGATATTGTTTCGGGGTACGTTCGCGTTTGAGAGAAGATTTCGTAACGTTCAGACGCGGTATAATATCTGCCGTATTTTCAGTTGTTTAATATTTTGAATTGCCGAGAGGAGTTCTATCTTTTTGTTCAGCGAGAGTCATTAGTTTAATAATTTTCCGATTTATCGTGAGTCAATCATTTTGAGAAAACGAAATTCGTGGGGCGTGGCTCCCCGAATTATCCATGTAAAATTGGTGTGATTGACTGACGATAATTTCGATTATATAATACTG